>JAQFYC010000923.1:0-43072 GCA_034694165.1 Tomocerus mixtus
TTGGGCATTAGTGTATGTGCTGCAGTTTTTTATTAATCGGATGATTTATTTGTATCAATTTTATACTGTCCCAACCCAAAAGATAGTAATACTAATACTAGTGCAATAAAGATACTAATAATTTTTCAGATATAAGTATAATACTCCCTTATGTACCCCTTTCCCTTCCGTATACATATATAAACATCTAAATAGTAGCTAGCTATATCGCTCTTCTAATATCAAATCTATCTTTATAGCATTCCCCATTCCCCTTATTACAAATTTACATTAACGTTTACACCATATTGTTATCCTTTTACTTTATTAATTCTAGGTAAGCAACGGGTTACTTCGCGCCTTCGGATCCCTTCCTTCCTTTGCTTAAAGGTTACTGTACTACTGAACTTTTTATACACTTACTAATAATTACAGTTGTATGGTTACAGACTTCTAATCGTAAGATCTTCCCATTGCAAGTATCATCCGTATTCACTTCCTTCCGTATTTTAAAGGCACTTCCGTCGTTCCTCTTCCTATTAACTAACTACCCTAAATCTTAACCTATTTACATGAGAAACTTTGCATGAGAGCAATTAAATGAACCCCACTTTATTTTTCTGTAGGTGTTTTGAACAGGTAAACACCGAGCATACCAAATAGCAAATAATTTAATGTATGGTAAAAATTAATTACGAATAAAGTGCCTACTTATTTTTTCTGTAGAACAATGCAATGGGTCTTAATTTGGCTACAGTTTAGTGTAGAATGTATTAAGTATATTGAGCTGAATACCTATTTAGCATAAGGTATGTCAACATTTCACAACTACATAAGTATCTGCAGAATTCTTGCTGTAATAATTTATGTGAATGTTGTGAATACTAGTTAAGAGCATTTGAGGTTGACGTGAATTCACAGTTCATTTCACTTGTAGTGTATAGTATGTAGTACTTCCAAAGCCAAAACTACTTCAGCTTTAGTCAAGAACTTTATGACAACAGATGCAATGAGATGAGACGAGATTTGTAGTTTAGTTTATGGCTAAGTGTTCACTATCTTATCCACATTATTATCCTATTGTATTGTATCATCATATCATAGGGAGTACATGTGTATGAATTCAGTGAGTGTTAATAGTCCATGTATACAAGCAATAAATACAATTCTAATGGGTTATAATACAAGAGTCCTATTCGTAGAGTTGAGTGTGTACAAAAGTTTATTTGTCCATTTAAAGCGTTTACTTTTGTCTGTCTTCATCGGTTTTATTTTCTGATTCTCACGCTACTGCTAATGCTATTAATGGTTTGTATGTAAGCACATAGGCTCACAATGGCAAGCACTTATTTATATTCGTGGCTTGCTGGCTTGACTTTGCGTGTTCTATTTTGACTTGCTGACTACCTAATATTCAATTTATGATGAGACAAGACATACACATGTTGTGTTCGCTTTTCAGACTTAGTTGACCCCATGTCTTTCTATTGCAATGCAAATGTAAGTATTTCGTTATCTTATTTAAATGCTAGGGTACGTGTCTTGTCTGCACTCTAAAGGACAGAAGGGTTCAAGTTAAAGGAGTTCCTAATCTCAAATATTTTGCAATACTATTATTCACGCTTCTTTATATGAATCCTTATAGCTAACTACATGTATTATGTTTTATGTATTTATTTGCTCTTTTAAGGTTGACTTCTTATCTACAATAGTTTGCAAATGGAGCATCAAACATAAAAATGTTGGCGCAAATACTATTAGAAGATTGCAGAACGCATTATTTTTAGTCTTTGCTTCTGTCACACTGGAACCTATAAAATGTAAGTTCAAAAGAATGCTAAAAATACGAGTTTAAGTAGTATATAGATAGTCGTTTCTGACATCAGTACTAAGCAACTGACTAACAAGGCAAACAGCTTCATGGCTTGGCCCAATACATAATAATATTTGTAAACGAAGCCAATCATCTTAAAATGCAGGTTTTATCTCCCATGTAAGGAAAGTCCCCTCAAAGAACAGAGACAGAGGGTGACACAATGTCTGTGAAGTTTAACTTTTCTAACTGCCCGGCTCTTCACGGTTCATTTCGCTTACAAACATAAAAAATCTGCGTTTCTGCTGGAATTGGAACAAAATTTTTACCCTCATGCTCATTGTGAGAAAATAATGGAGATAATCCGTAACCTGGTGTTGACCTCAGTGAGCTAGGACAGAATTGCGGCTTTCACATCAATTTTCGGTTTTGGCGTGGTCTGGTTCTGGTCTGGTCATCATACTAATTGCAGCTATATGCGGATATGGAGTGGACAGTGAGGACGAAGGAGAATAATATATTGGTAGTACATAGGTTAGGTAATGCTACAATATAGAATGCAAGAGGAGTGCACAATTTCAAGGGGAAAATGAAAATTTGGTTTAAAAGACCATATAAGCTTCGTATGTGAATATGTGATACATAATCACATACTTATACTTACGTAGTGGATGTTTATATTTGGTTTATTGCAAAGGATAGGAAAATGCTATTATTAGATGAGGCATACATAAGAGTGGGAGAAGAGCCTTAAATTTAGTAGAGTTCCGACTTGACTTGACTCGATTTTGGTTGTCGTAATATAAATGGGAGAATGATGAAAGTGAAGGAGTACCTGATCCGGTGGCGGTCGGTCGTCTGCAAAAAGAATCACGTTTTATGAGCATCATAATATAAGAAACACAATAACATGAAATGCATCCTACACTACAGACTACAATATACACTAACCATATTTATTAGTATTCTCTTCTGCTATTCTATTATATTCCGTTTATTTTAGTTTAACTCATATCTTTATGTAACTACGAGTAGAAAAGTTTCAAGTGAAATGAAGTTTGGAGATCCATCCACCAACTCAAACGCAACGCAATGGTTTTGGCGTAGAAGAGAGCACTAAGGATTAAATACGTGCCAACTGAGCCTCCATGCGCATCTTCATAAAGAGAGGAAAGCAGGAAACACGCCTTGCCTACCGACACTCGCTTCTTATCATAACACTCTCACATTTCACGCTTTTGTTTCCATCCCATAATATCAGTAATAAGTTAAGGCATTACTATATTTATACAATAGATTCAATACACCATTAAGTCATACTTAACTATACCACATACAAATATAATATCGCATAGATAGATTTCAGTTCAGCATCCTCAGCTCAGCTCTTTCACTAACACTACATACATAATACATAACATATAACATAACCAAAACCAACCTAACAACAGAAGACCGCCACACATACACCACACCACATACTCACTCTCATCTCGTCCATTCAACATTCAATCTAAATCTATCACATCACACTCGACTCGATTCACTCACTCCACTCACTTAAGCTAACTTATGTCCATATACTTATTTATCATCCTCCCTATTACAAATAGGAATTATCCTCTTCTTCCCATCCTTACTTAGCCAAACAGCATAGTCTACACAAACTATATATTATATCATCAGTAACTCAAATACAGATTCATATTTAACAAGAATTACATCATCCTTGGCCTTAACACATCTAATCATCATGAAACATCATCACTTTTATACAAACTTGTAAAATAGAAACATCCTACGAATTTTCCCGTTTCCCATTTTATGTAGTAGCTTTTAATCATGCTTTGCTTATAGATTTTATTGTATTCCCCTGTCTGAATCTCCAGGAGATAGATTCTATATAAATTATAGTGAAAATATATTTTTTGAAGCTGACAGTATTGTCTATTGTTCTTCACTGTAAAAGATATGGCGTAGGTGTATATAAGTAAGTAAGTATAAGAGCCTGTATGTATTGTACTTACTACAACGTGTAAAAAATCGAAACATGTAAACGCATAAGTTAATTTAATTGTATATTGTCCTTTGTCATTTCTTTGTGGAGGTGATTCTTGTAGCAAAGATGGGAAAGAGAAGATCATGCATGACGATCTTCAACAAAAGTATCTGGCTACAATTGTAAGTCGCCGCGAATGGTCACAAATAATTTTAGGATGATATCTTTTAGCATTAATAAGATAAGTTACCATTTAAAAATGTTGTGTAAGAAATTAAACTGGAGGATTTTCTATTAGGGACAGTCTTCCGTGTCGTAATTGGCTAATGAAGATGACAAGTGTGAAACAGACAACTTCCTCTTTGTGAACTACTAATATATAAAAGGTTATATAACTCTATTTAGTAAAACTAAAACCTTTAAACGTCCTAGCGTTATTGAGTAATAGGTTACGCACTCAGTAGTATGCAAGTATAGATACTACAGTCAAATTGCATAATAATACTAATCTTAAGTCTTAAGACACAAAAAGTATAAGTACAATAATCGTTACAATATGTATAAACAGTCTTTGCACAAAATAAGTGGAAGATCCTAACCACAACTACTAAAATGTGATATACAAGAAGCTTATCTGGCTGACACTTGCTCGTAGTAAGTTGTAAATTTAAAGAGCATCCTGCATTTGCATTAATCAGGTTCTTTTCATATGCAAAGGTTGAACGTGATGATGACAACATTATTTACTGCAGCTGCAATGCTAAATGTTAATTAAATCAAAACCGTTCTCTTACAGAATACAATTGTTTTTGTAACGTCTACATTAACTTCTAATAATAACATTGAAAGTTGCAAATACCCACTCACATATGTAAAACAAGAAAGGATGTTACTGCTACCTCTGTAGCTTTAGTATTGATGACATGCTAAGCTGAGTCTGTCAGTTCAATTATTGAACAAGTTGTGCCACTTATAGTGATAAATACTAACAATTCTCATTTTTTCAATTCACCTTCCTTTACTAAAAAGTGCTTCATTTATTCCGGTCATAAAATAATAATCTCTCTTAAATTATTGTATAATCTACAGAAGAGTTAGATTAAATAAAGCTGCGTTTTGGAATTAATTATTTCAAAGCAGGAACAATTAATTATTTTGTGCAAACTACAATGTATCACAAAAGACAAATTCACGGTAGAAATTGTGTCAAAAAACTACAGCTTAAATTCATAGTATTATTTTCTTGAAATAGATTTTGTAAATTAGGGATACTGGAAATATAGATATGAGAATGGGAGCGCCTTATTGACAGAAAAGCCATGCAATATATAGAGAAGATAGATATTTAATGCCGACAACAGATACAGATGTTATACGAATGAGTTATGAGCACGAATGCGACTGGGAAGAAATAAGGAACGGGAGAGCGAAGGCCAAAAACAAAATCCTTCGAAAGATAATAGAGATACATAAATAAATGCTTATGATGTACCTACATTGCGTATTGTTTGCTTGGATTATTGAACTACTACTGCAGTATACTACATATGCTATACAGTTATATGTAGCAAATGATTACATTAGTATCATATCTGCCGAAAATGGAATATTAGAACAATTCCTAATATTAGTTTTGTCCGCATGAAGAGCTAGGGAGATGATTAGATCATAAATAATAGAATGGAAGCATATTGTGTATCCAGTCACCCCGGAACATGGATTTTGGAGAGAATCGGGTGTGTAATGTGAATCCGGGGTTGTATCCGGGAGTCCTCCTCCCCATCTCAATTCAGCAGAGCAGTGCAGTGTCATAATCATTTCCTAAATACACCAAAGTGTTTCATATTCTCATAAGTACCGAGTAACGACCTTTAGGCAGTAGTACTAATAAATACAATTTTACAGACAAGTATTTATTCGAAATATATTTGCTAACCAGGTTCACCATCTTAATTACAGTGCATTACTACACTATAAGTACTTAATTATGCGATGAATTATCATTCCAAAGGTTGCAAATTATAAATATTACTACAGATATTAACAAGCACATCCCAGATTGTCAGTCTCAATCAGTCTTTCTCAAAATACATTTCGGAATTTTTCTTTGTACGTTTATGCAAGCATTTTGGAGAAGGGAATTAATTAATTTACTGATGTGATGATTAATTAAATTATTAAGGTTGGAAACAATTAACTACTATTAATTAGTCTGCAATAGCCAAATATGTAAGAAATGGGTAGCTGACGATTCAAATTAACTACAGAGGTAATTTGCACCTAAGTGAGTCAAACCAACCACTATTCTAATCCACTATCAGGATTACGTGCTTGTAGGTATGTACAAATGTGGATGAGAACAAAAGGGAAAGTGAACTATAATTTTAGAATGTGATAATTCCTTGTGATAATGTAGCAATAGTAAAGTGTAAATGTTGTAAATGTTCCCATACAATATGAGAATGGGAAGAATAGGGAGCAAAATTATAGAGTAAAGCAAGTAAGTAATTCATAAGGTTATGTAAAAGACGAGAGTTCTCCGTCTAGTCTGTAGAGTTGACGAGGATCTTGATGATGATGATAGGATGAGGGTCGCATCCATAAAGATGTCTATTGCACGTGTTGCTCCCTCAACAAACACTGTACTTACGGATATGGCTTCGCTCGGCTTTCTCTCTCTCGCTATCAAATTGACTGAGAACATAACAGACAGACAGAACAGGGCGACTGACTTGACTTGACTTGATTTCCCTGACTTGATCCTGAGCTCAGCTCAAATGTAAAACATGACTATTTACTACATACATAGATTTCTCAAGTCTAGATAGAATATAGAATATGATAGGAGCACAGAGGATAGATGAGCTGTTCAGTCGAGTGAGTAAGCTCACCCTTCAATCTCAATCTGTTCCTCCTTGCTTTTGCCTTCAGTGGGCACAGTCTTTATGCATTTCCATATAAATATCTCTACTACCGACTATCAACTACACGAAACTAAACGCTCCACTTTGGCTTTATCATTTACAACAGCTTCAGATGATATATTATCTTGTTCAACATATGATTACCTTGTTTGACCTACCCAATCCGGGGTCATTTGTCTGTTGAGTGTCTGTGACTGACTGATTCTGAATTAATCGTCATCATTTTATTAATAATGGATTGCGTGCCTTATGGACGCATGCAGGATTCTAATAATACATTCTGCAACTCTATTCTGATACAATGTACTTTAATACAGACATGAAAAGTGTATGCAATAAAATAATGCAGCTATGACTCTGACTATGTATTTTATACGAAATGCAGACATTGGGTATACAATTGGTGTTAAAATTGGTTCAATAAAATTATTTCCAGTATCAAGAGATACACATTAAACATCTTTTGCAATTTTAAATACAAAATCCTTTAATCTTAAAACCATGCGCGAAATGCCAACCTAAGGTTCTTTTTTATATCATTTTGAATTTTTCAGATAAATATTAGTAGATAGCTTATTAGCGAATTAAAATTACTTTTAAATTACAGAATTGCATTGCAGTAGACAATTTCTATCATTCGCCTATTTCCATTGCACTTTTTTCAGGATTCCTGCTATCACATTACAAAATATACAGAATGTGTATTTAAGTCTTGATCTCTGTAGATTGTAAGTAAAGGTATAAATGTGTAATGCGTGGTATGGTATCGTAGAAGGGACAAACATATGAAGGGAAGGAGGAAAGACAGACGCTTTTAATAAAAAGTCATAAAAGGGTGGCAAAGACAGAGAAAGAGAGACATTATGGAAAAATTGAGAGAAAAGTTTTTGTTGTAGGTAGTAGTAAGTAGCACCAGAGTTTGAGTTTAAGCCAAGAGCTTGGCAAACGATCAACAGAATTGAACTAAAGCTAAAGTAAAGGAAACTACGTTTATGTAAGTAAGTAGGAAGCTTAGCTCCTACACTTAAGGCTTAAAGTGTTTTCCTCAATTCATCTGCAATTTAGCTACGTGGCTCAATGTCGTAAAAGTCTGGTTCTCGCTCCATCGTTTAATTAAAATCTTAATATAGGAATGCTCCTGGACTGCTCAACTGCTAACTAATAGTTAGCACAACTAAAACTATCACATAACATCTCTTACATAAGTATGTATACTGTATACACTAGAATAGTCCCAGGCCAGGCCAGGCCAGGCCAGAACACGTACATACGTAAATGTAATACGTAGGGAACTCTGAACTGAACTGAAGTTCTCTATGTAAAAGTAGAAGTGCTTGGCTTGGCTTGGCAGCGTAATTATCACCGTCTCTAATTAAGACGTGCGACACAGATTGTCATAATGTGACGACGCGACAGACTCCAACTCAACAGAATTCCACATCCCATCGCATTTCGCCTCTCAAAGTTAAAACTAACAGGATTTTCTCTTTTCTCTAGACTCTCCTCTCTACTAATAAGTATCAACACCAACTACAGAGTTCTCTACTCTTCTCCTATTCTCTATTCTTATCTTGATTCAATATTCAACTCTTTTACTCTTTTACTCCGGAGGATAGGACACACTAACTAAAGTAAAGTAAATGTTACATTACACGTACGTACTATAATACAAAGATTTCCAGGGACGAGTCATCGCTTAAAATTTGAGTTCCCTTTCTAACGAAAATCTTTGTCATACGTTTCAGGCATATCTGCTTATTCTAGCGTTAAAATTATGTTCTAGAATTCTAGTATTCTAGTCTAGTCTCTTTATTACAAAATATATACCGGGTTGTGCTTGACATATCTTATTTTCTTTTCTAGGAAGAATAGTAAACAATTTTAACTTCCTTACTTCTTTCTATGAAATTGATAATATTATGCTGTATATAAATAATATATTAAAGCATATACACTAGAAACATGGTTAGAATTTGGATTCAGATCAACTTTTCCTATTCATCCGCAAACTAAAAGTGAGTCCTACATCTCAAATATCTTTATATTTCAGTAGGTACTCTCATTTTATTGTATTTGTGTTGAGCGAGATTCCAAGTCTTCTATAAATAGCAGACGGACGTCATGAATCATAACTACATACAAATACAGTGCACTTCATTTCTCTTATACATAATATACTTTTACTTTGTATCTCAATCTCATTTCATTTGGAATAGAAACTGAATTGTGACTCAGAGTGTCTGAATCTGGAATATACTGACTTAAAGAAGCATGGCATGACGTGTCGGAGGCGTTCAAGGGAAATTGTGACACAGCAGGAGCAAAATCAAATCACTCTTTAACATTTTCCATTATCTTCGAAACTGAATGTATATCAAGCAAACCTGTATAAGTATAATGTAATAATATCTTATAAATGTAATATTACATTAGCTTATGCATATTTATAATATTATTATCTAAGGATCACATCAGATCAACAAACAAGAAGCAAGTACGCATTTTCTACAGAAAGCCAGTTTGCAAACTTTGCAAATCAAACTTATGCATTATTTCTGTACTATCCAGTTATAGTTAGGCATAAAATAGAAAAACAACCTGGAAAAATGACGCAAACAAATAGAATACAAAGGAGTTCGCCTTCACTATGACTTTAAATACCTAGCCTACATCTGTCCATTGTATTTTTGATTGGGAACTCAGAACTGAGACAGGTAGTAAAATAACGCAGACGTTTCTTTGTTATGATATCAACAATTCGCATCGCAATAGCAAAAGATTATTCTGTTAAACTTTCTCTATTGTTCCGCCCCAAAAATGTTTTGCACTTTCCAAATTCACTATCTGCTCTGCTCCCTTTGTGTAAATTGTTAAGAACCTAGAAGCCCAGAAATTCGCAGAAAAATAGAAGCCCTATATCATAATCATGAAATATCACACACAACACATACCTTTGTTTGCAACGAAAGGAAACTAATTCGTTCTTAATATCTTTTCCATTGAGTGAGATGCAAAACTTTGACACGAGCATTATTATCATTACCTACTAGCTAACCTACCTATAGTAAAAAACAACACAAACACAAGGCCATGATTGAAGGAAAAGTTTTGCAAATTGTGAATTGCGAACCACGCCTTTTTTGATGTGTTATGTTGTGCGTGGTTTTGCAAATGCAATACCATCTATGTAAATTATAAAAATAGAAATATATTTACATGTTCGTTTAAAGCAGGTTCATCTGCGAAAAGAAATTTTCAAGTCTTAAAATTCGGTAATTTATTTGAAACATTATATTTTGTAATGTTATTTTAAGAATAATTTTGCTGTCTGATCATCCACTGACTGTGCTTACATGACTTTTATAGAAAACCGAGTTTTAAAAAAGACAGAAGAGGAACAAAGATTAAAAAATAGTTTCCACTGAGAATAATATAATACACTACTTAACTAGAGTAAAGATACGTATTTTAAGTTAGCAAGAGTAACAAAGTGGATGTATGTGTGCGGTATAGGGAAAAGGAAACAAGAGAAAAGTAAACAGATGAATGAATTCAATTACGATGTTGAAAGTAGAGAGGCTTCTCCAAAGCTTCGGGCTTTTTACTCTGATGAGAATATCAAAATTTTAAAAGAGCAGCCATGAGCCGTCATTTCCGAGTATAAAGTATAAAGCCCTGTGAAACCACAAAATGAAGAGGAATTCTCTTTTTAGCTAGAGTTAGAGTCAAGCCCAAAGAGTATAAAGTACGAACTTAAACTCTCTCGAACTCCAACTCACCTAACCTGACTAATAAACGAAGCTCGCTTTGATAATAGTTAGTGCCTGGAACTGCACACCAAATACCATACCACATACATTGTATCTGCTTCAGCTTGAACATGAATCCTTAGTTAGAAGTTAGTTTTAGTTTGTATTAATAACCAACTACTACATAGGATACATATGTATTTGCATTCATGTTTAGGGAGCTTTGCCTTTTGAAATGAATGTAGGAGGAGAAGAGTTTACCGAAAAGATGAACTCCCGGGAGATCGGGTATCCCATTGTGATAGCTTATCCCGGGAGACACGCCTCAAGTTCATCTCCAGCATTTATACGCCAACTCCTCCGTATCACAATTACATTGCAACCAGCCAAGTCAACCCAACTCTAACTAACTAGTCACATCATAACAAAACATCCGCAGAACAGAACAGAACATGGAAAGTAAACTTCCTTTATAATACAAAAGTTTACAATGTGTCTCTAGGAATACCGAATGTTGTGATACATATGTTTATGTAAAAACGCTGAAAATAGATACATTACACAGAATACGTAATAAAGCTTGTATAAGTCATGAACCATTGTATTTTCCGTATATTTAGGTAATTATCCAAAAATGTACCTTTAAGTAAATTTATGCATGTAAGCTGTGACTATAATGTTACGCACATTATCAATCTAACAATTAGCAAAAACCGCTTTATGTAAAATACCTACCTCAAGTCATTAATAAAGCTATTGTAAGTAATTTTTTCATATTTTTCGTAATATTATATTTAGGTATGAGTTGTATTATGTTTGTTGCTGATTTAGTTGACTTTCCCTTATCCAGTAGGTATATGATGTGTGAAAATACACAACAAAACTAAACCAAAGTTACAAACCATAAGGAAACCACTACTTGACTCGTAGCTACATATCCCCATGCTTGCTTTTCAATTTTTACGGCTAATTGCTCGCCCTGCTTCACTCCCAACAACCGAAACCTATTCATGTTCCCTCTACTCTTATTGCCAAGCCTTTCAGATTACAACAGAACAGTCAGCCACCACCGCAAATGTGAATAATTTACAAAGCCTGTCCGTCATTGTTGCTTCATTGCCTTCCTTTTGCACTCTCATTTATCATTGCACTTTTTCTCGTATCACCACTATTACAACTACAACTTTCTATTTATAAGTATACCACATTGATCCGATGTATATTTTCTAAATAAATACATTAGTTATAGTTCTAGTTTTTTACCTTATATAAATGCATAGTTATATCATCCTGCAGTTGTACCTATAGAATATAGTAGATAGTGTGATATTATTACATATTTACCAAAAAAAGTGGAGCGGCAGATGATAACGATAATATATTAAGTAAATAGAACTTTCCGTGTGTCTATTATTCCTGTAAAACAATGTTAAGCACGTAAGGAAGGACTAAGGACTCTTTTTAAGTGATCAAAGATAAATTGGAAATGTAGCGATTGTGAGTTTGCGAGTGAGTGACTTTGCTAGTTGCTAGGACTTTGCTTCACATGTCCCAGATTGTCAATCTGATCAGACGAGGTTGGTTGACTAAAAAAGTGCCAGTACATCGTATACTTTGTATACTTTGTATACTTCATAATAAGTTCATGTACATGCCAAAGATATATATCCAAGTAAATGTATATGGGAAAATGAAGTAATAAAATGAAATAGCTTCGTAAGTTGTAGAGTATGTAGTAGGTACCTATTTATATGAGAACTTACATTGCATTGTGTATCTTAAGATGGCTATTGGATCAGAAGAATAGAAAACTAAACTAAATAATAAATATGTACTACTGCCTACTTACTAGATAGCACAAGGAACAGATATGATACAAACGCTTTAAGGACATAGGCTTAAGGGAGTTATGCGTGTAGCCTGTTTTTGCAGTATGAGAATGGGAGTTTACTTTATGTAGCAATCTTTTTGAAAGAAATCGATTTCGTTCACTGCTCGTCTCTCTTTTTGCAGAAATTGACTTGCATGTTGTGTTGAGTTGACTCTTTCTCTTCTTTGTGTGACTTGAAACTCTCAAAAGACTGTCCAAGTCCAAGGAAACCAAGAGCATAGTCTCGTCAAGTTGACTCAGTTGAAGTCAAATCAAGCGAACTACCAAACCAAAGTCTATATTGGCGACTTGGAAACTTAGGTTTACTGACTGTCTTGAGTGAAACGGACAAGGAGAAGTGGAATTATATGTATATAGCTCCTAAAGCACTAGAGTCCAATTCAATTCCAAAAGAATGTTCAATGTTGGAGCAGTAACATCTAAAAACATCATCTAATCTTACACACTTTTCGAAAAACAGGAGAACATGAATCTGCTTTAGACGAGAGGAGAGAGAGCTACTCTTGTGTCATGCCATGCCACTCCAAACCAAACCAAACGAAGCCAGTATCCATTCTATTTCATTGCACAATAGTTTACAGAGAGAGAAAGAGAGTGACTTCGTTTAGTTTGCTTTGACTTTGGCACACCATTTTAACTTCTAGTAAGTATTGCTTTATATTTATACAAAATCCACTCCAGAGATACATATACAATTTCTTTCACTATATTATCAAAGGGATAGCCAAACGGAAAGTCAAACTCACTACACGACACGATCAGCAATATCAGAACAGGACAGGACACAACACAAAGAGGAGCAGATCTGCGTATGCGGGACTTTTACATTCTGATAGATCACAGAATCACAATCTCAGCTCAGGGAGTGAGAAGAATAAAGCCACTTCTCCACCCAAGTCCATTCCACATCTAAAGTGGGTTATTTACCGAAAAAGGACAACTATTTTCTTCAGTTGGGGAAAATGACATCAGGATTTACACTCCTTTCCAATTCGCACTCAAAAATACATGCTACATGCAGCCAAATAATCATATCTGCCAGATTTACACTACAAAACCCTGAATGTGATTTTAGACTAAATAGTTAACAAATCTTAACAAGACTTCTTCACTTTATTGGACATTCGTTACCTGCAATCGAAATTAGGAAAAATTAATTTTCTTAGATTTGGAAAAAATTAGGCGTGAGTTTAAATCAAACCCAAAAATGGTATCTCTTTTCTTTGCAATAAGACAATCAGAAATCTTATTATAGCAAAAATCCCATATCTTATTCTGTACGTTGAGCACTTATCCGACTACTTTTGCAAGTATAAGCTTTTCTACCCCTGCTACCCCAACTTGCTTTGAAAATTGAAAATTTGATTCTTCACCCATTCTACATACAATCCCTCACACTCTCACAATGAGACACAAAAAGAACGTCAGGAGAAAACCCATAAGTCTTCTTATCTTTATTTCGTTTAGTTCCTTTTACGTTGCCGGGCTCCTGAGATTACTCCAATAGTGAACGTATGTAGCAATAGAAGTAAAATAGAGCAGCGCCCTGTCCCTGATTGATTCCTTTCTGTTTCTTTGATGTATAAGGAGAAAGGATGCAAACCGAGTTTAAATGTGCTTGGTTTTGGTTTGGTATGGTTTGCTATTCTGTTAAACAGGCAAAAGAATCACAGAAATATTCCAGGAATCCCTTGAGTAAAGTACGGATAGAAATATATACATACATACAAAGGAAGGACACAATGCAACCAACATGAAAATCCATACAGATGTTAGATTACATTCTATTGTAGGAATATATTTATGTAAGTGCATTGCAAGGCAACCCAACAAACGTCAGTTCAGTCCAGTTGAGTCCAAGTGAAGTGACACAAGACATAATACTGTTACATAAGCAATGCCAATTCCCGGAAAGAATCTTCAGGGGGTCTTCTGCCTTTGGCTTATGCTCTTTAGGATTACATTGCTTCTCAGGGGGTAGTGGCTCAAGCACTTAACTAATGTCTCCTAATGCACTGTGACAATGACAGTGACAATCTTCTTTCCACACTTACATCCTTAAATCCCCCATCTCTACATACACTTACCCAATTCAGTTTTTCCTGGTAACTTACTTACATACAGCATCTTGGCTTGGTCATCAGGGATTTCCTTCTTTATCTATACTTAATATAATGGCTAATTCATTCCAAGAAAACCGTTTGCTACTACCTAGAAGCAAATGGATGCCATTTAATCGCAAGCCTTTCTAATCTAACTCTCTGCTAAAAATCTTCAAACGCTTCGATTTATCAATCTTTATCGGGAGCAAATAAATGTTTACCTTTTGTGTGTAAGTATGAGGTTAGGTATACAGATGTTGGAAATAGTTTGCTAGCCAAGCCACCTGGAAGTAGTGCACGAGTACCGTTATGATTATTGTTAAATCATTTAAACATCACCTTTTGGTTCACGTGTCGTTGAATAGAATGTGCGATAATGTTTTGAGACTTTTCTTTACGATATTATTTAACTTGAGATACAATACACAGACGGGAAACAAAGTATAATTAAATATCAGAACATGCGTCATATAAATATATATTTTTTTGATAAATATAAATAGGCAGCTATTTTAAAGCTTTATACCTTTACTATACTCGTAAACGTGCTTTAGTAGATTTACTGTTATGTGTAGTATGCAAATACCTAAACAGAAAAAAATACAAGAAATAAGGATTTGATCTTGTATTTATAGGTCTCTGCTTCGCATTTATTATATTTGATGAAACTTGATATGGACCAATGAAAATATTATTTTGATGGCATGTAGTAGTACTAGAATGCATACAGGACTGAATTAAAGCCGATGCAGGTTATAACTAATCTATAGTGTTATTATACACTTTCGTAGTAAATCATGAACTCAAGTTATTGTATAAATAGGCATTTGTCATATGCGTAAAGGGGTACACGTATAGAAATATTGTATAAGTAGTAGTCACGTAAATATTATAAATAATATTTACACGGAATAAACACTACTTCAGACAGAAGCCCTAAAGGGAAGTTTAGCTAGTTTAAAGTAGTGAGACACCCAGCCTAGCTCCTGAAACAAGAACAGATCGGAATCGAATGCGGTTGTAAGGTATTAGTATAGTGTAACCTTGACAGGTTTGGTAGACAATAGGGAGCCAGAGAACCCGACCCAACTGAACTATGTACGATAAGTCGTTTACAATCTTGTTTCTACTATTTTGTGTACGTGTGTTCTACTATGTTGTACAGCTAGTCACTTGGTCTGGCCTGATATCTTATAAAATAAATTAAATGCACCCCAGACAAAGTAACGTCAACTAACGTTCCCGTATTGTATGCAAAACAACCTAATACACAACCAGTATGAATTATTATTAATTTTTGGGTGCATAAATAGTGACAAATTGGGATTGTATAGATATGAAAGTACCTACTAAATATGGTCCGATTCTTGAAATATTTCTAATCAGTTTTCGATGCAGCATTCTATTTCATTATGTGCTCAGTTCTCATACTAAAGAAATTCTTTCAACAAAACAGTAGTTGTGTAATGTTGAGTAAAGTCCATTTTATGATTAAAAATGTAATGCATAATAAATATGATATATATAATAATATAATATCGAGGCATGTAAATTTTCACGAGATCAGCCAAGCAATTCAAAGAGTCCAGGCAGACGAAGAATCTACTTACATTTACAGATTGAAATAATAGAAGAAGTGTAAATTCACTGTAACAGGATAATAGTTTAGCATTTAAAATGTCACAATTTAATTTAGGAGATTGTCAGATTCTGTAAGTATTCACTATTACTACAGACTCCGTGTTCGTGTTTATGTAAATATGCATTGATGAATTGACTTGTCATCATGTCCCTCTTATCTTTTCTCTAACATGTTTATGTACTACAAGGCAATTCAGTTAGAAGAAAGCATAAAAAACAAAAGATGAGCATTGAATGAGTCAATGAGTCATGGCTTGGGACAAACACTGCAATAAATACACAACAGTTTACAAAAGTGGCTACCAAACGCATTTTGATCTACATATATATCAGTAGTTGACAAAACAGTGGGAGGTTGTCAATAATGGGATATGTACTACATAATATCTTATACCGAATATTGCAGCAAGAGTTAAGTTAAATATTTATTTTTAGAGCCCATCCCTGTGTATGTTGGTAATGGCAAGAAATAAACTGCTGTCCTAATATTTTTTTTCTGTAACAAACCCATACAACTACACGGTCAGTTCAGTTCAACTAGTAAATCTCCAATCAAAGCGTGCAGTTGAACCTGAAACACAATATTGTAATTTCAGTACAACTGCCTTTAACTATCTTACAGATGTATACTGTAAGTGACTAATATCCTAACGTTTTTTGTACATTTCTTGTTTTCAAAGATGAAATGAAAGAACTGACGTTCTAAATACTGTTAGTTAGTAGACAGATACTCAAGCAGTCCGACATAAATACCTAGTCCGTTGTAACTACCATCACAAGCCAAGCCACACATGTACACGGCGTACTCTACTTATGTACGTACATATAACTAGATTACTATGTAGGGTAATTAAATGTGTATATGTATTTGTATGTGTGTGTAGAGTCCATAAAAGATGTCTCATTCACTAGAGATATTTACTGTTACTTACAGACAGATCTGTTTTGTTATAAATACTTGTTGAGAGAGCGAGTGAGATGTGATCTGAGTGAGTGACGAAAATGGACACTTGGAAAACATTCAGAATTTCAGGCTTTAATTTACTATCAATAGGGTGTCTGTTTGACCCTCGTAAATTGCTCCTCGTCTGCATCTCTTGTATCATGTCAACTCATACATATAAACATCTACAGATCCCTGATTGCATATCCGTTGAACTTTTAGCACTTTTGTGCTATGGACGATGAGTGCAAGGACCCTTTAGTAATTTTTCTGATTTTGTCCGTTCGTAATGTCATGTTACCCATATACCAACACTAACTAAATATATACTATCCCTACATTACATATATACTACATCTACACATGCACTCTATCACTGGAGATTCGACACGTAGGTCCAGGACTGGAATGATCACCCCGACACTGACTTAGCCAGAGTGCATATTGGTTTTGGTAGTTTGGGTTTGGGACAGCATCACATGTACATGGCAGGACACTAGACGATCGATGCACAATGAGCCAGAACGAGAAACAAAAACCAATTTCACAAATACATATTGCAGACTACCTATTTATCAATATCAGTATACTAGCACAAGAAGTGTGAAGTACATACATATTCAAACCGTCTTGGTTAGATAAAGCACGACAATGAAAAATCAGTTGGGATGGGAGTAAGAAGAGATGAGCTTGAGTTCCAGCCACATGTTGGAATGTAAGTTGACAAATTTTATGACAGAGACGATTTGCTCTGGAATTTTTAACATTCCAGACTAATCCTTGAAAATAAACAAAGATTATTGCTAATCCCTCTGTGTATATTTAATATTTATGTGGATTGGCTTGACCTGATCGGTTAATCGCTTAACTTATCTTTTGAAAAAATATTTGGTTTGGTTGCTCAATGCTATAAATACCTTATTTGAATTTTATAGATTCTGGATGGACGTTCTCTTGCACTGAATGTGATGTACATATATTTTGGTCTTGTCTTTACTTTTTTCTTTCTAACTCAACACAAAGAACCTCCAGTTCGGGAAAGAAACGAATTGGACAAAGACATACAACTAGAAAGAGAGGACATGTACTTATATGTAGAGCATCAAGTAGCAGAAGCATAGGAGAAGAGAGAAAGATGAGCTTTGAGGAAGAGTGAGAAGATGAAAAAGGATGAGGATCAAACTACTTGATAGTTCCAAGAATGAAATTTGAGTTTGCGTTTGCTTACTCTCAATGAGGTACTTACTATATGCTTTAGAACACGTAGCTACATAAAATTCTACTAAATAGAAAGACAACACAGACATAAGACAAGACATAAGACAAGTCGAGTCGAATATCTCTGTCCCGTACAAGAGCTTCTCTCTTTATAATATTCCAAGGGAACCTAATAGACAAGACAGAGACCGAATAGAATAAAATTTTTCGAGAAAAACAAAAAGATCATTTTTAAGGATGCGAGTGTTTTTCTGGATGAGAGAGCTACGGGGGGTGCAGGAAGTCCTTAAAGGGACCACGCCCGTGGTGTAGCTACACGGCTAGGCTTCCTTATAATACAAAGTTCACTCACGTGCACACTACAAGAAACCACATCTGGGCGAATTATCCTATTTCACATAAAGTGTCCCAAACATCTCTTACCACTTACAATGTGCTTGTGCCGTACTTTTTCCTTCCTTGTCTTTGTCTTTATATCTTTAAACTTCAATCACTTCCAACACACTAACTAATTAGAAGAGCTTCATTAGCAAATTATCTTACTAAATCACTAAAGAGTACAATTTTTACAAACCATAGTTAAAATTGTAAAACATGTTGAACCGCAAGCCATGTAATGTATCGTGTATCTTAACAATAAATTACTGTATGCAAAATGCTATAGGTACAAATTCTCGTAGTATCAAAAGTAGATTAAGACTATATTCTCTCCTTTCCTATACAAAATAAGATATCTCATGGATACTTATTGACACTGTCACTACGTACTACATTTTATACTAATTATTATGCTGAATTTGTATGAATGGATAGCTAAGAGTTAAAAATCATCCTATAATTACTATGTACAGGCATTAGCAAACTCTGATCGATATTGTACAGATATTTTTCATGTCACCGAACAATTTAATGAAGCAGCAGGGTAGGCAAAATGACTAGAAGGAGATCGCTCTTTACCTTGGCGAAACATCGTTTCAGTAGTAATGAGGTATGTTATGGATTAGACTGTCAACCAAGATTGTAAATTACTCAACTTTTAGTACCATATCAATATTACACATAATAACATCCTAATATCTGTATAGTGATGTATATACAGCATAAGTAATTTCATCCTAAGATATCATTGCATCGCCTTCCTCTGCCATGCCGTGTCTTCTCTCTTGAGTTGACAAAGTTTTGCTCAACTTTTGTAGAGATACAAGTTTCGGAGTAAGCTGAGCTCGTCACGGACACGAACGAGTTCCAAAATTTATATAGGTAGCAAGCAAGGTACTTATCATCATATGTGTGGATTGGATTGGATTATATTTATTGTGTGCTCATATCATATCAGTAGATAGATAGGGTGAAATGATATGATATGATATGTTGACGAAACTAATAATAAACTGACTCGCTCTCCTTCTCCTTTAGTTATACAACTTAGCATACATACAAGTATATTAAGTCTCTGACAAATTACCAAAACTTGAATCGACTGGACTGGACTCTGGACTCGAAAGAAAATTAGTCTGTCCTCCGACAAAGTGGACACTATCGATTTAATACAGTACACAGAAAACTCTTCCCTTTATTTGCTCTTTCTCTCTATAATGTATACTCGTATACTCTATTGGCAAAATACATTTTATACAAGAATATATTGTTTGCCATGCAAAGGCCATAGTTTGCTTTGGCTTACCTTGAGTGAGTTTGAGTTAGTGAACTGAACGGACACTTGTCATTATCACTGCGACAAATGCACCGGCCATCCTTCTCCTCCTCCCTTCCCTACTTTCCATCAGGACAGGACTACTCCACTATTTATTATTCAGACATTCAGCTAAGAGTCAAGTCAACTAATGTACCTATACAGATATAGTATAGTAAAACATAACTCTTCTTTTCGCCTTAACTTGACTTGTGATATGATATTCATGTTATGATACGTACGGTACTTCTATTATTTCACATAACACTACATATCCTCCTCTTCCTTCATCACATTCTATTATAATACCTATTCACAAAATATATAGATCATTAACTGAAGCTATTCATATTATAATAACAGTTATAAATGCGATATGCTCTCCTCTCCTGTCTTCTTGTCTGCATACAAAATTAATATCATAACACAATCACTACAACACTTAAGTGTTTCTCCTCTCCTCACTATTCAAGTGGACTGGACATGGACAGGACACTAGGGTCGAATTCAATTTGCGGACACACTTTGTATTCCCTTGACTTGATCGACTTGACTTGCTTTGAGGCTTTGAGTAAGTGTATGCAGGAGTATTAATGTCTTCTATCTCCCTGTCATCAAATAATGAGTTCTATAATGCCGTGCTCTTCACATGTGTGCCGAATATTATACAAATACATAATTCTATGTAGACTGGACTGGACAATCATTATATCGATACGACTTTGCCTTTGCATTGCCATTCATGCATGCAACTCCAATTATTACTCTATCATTACAAAAGTACACCCTTTTGTTCTTTTCCTCAAGAGTCAATAGACAATTTGACTTTACAATGAAAAGTACAAATATAGTTCATGTAAATTCACACAATGCCGAGTCGGCATCCTCCTCCTCTTCTCGTTTGTGCTCTTCTGTATAGAAATATATTGTATCTACTACATACTACATAGTTTGAATTTGAAAGAAAAGGAAAATAGAGCAGGAACGTCGAAAAGAAGCCGAGAGGAAAGCAAGAAAGAGTAGCTTCTTCTTTCTAGCGTGTCCTGTCTTGTCCTTCTCATCCTTTTCAAATAAAGAGTCCAAAAGCTCCAACAATGCGATGTCTAATGTATAGCTATCCTAACTTAAATACTTAAATTCATAAACGCAACGACTTAACACACTTCTAAATTAAAGCAAAGGTCGAGCTATGCAGTTTATCAGTTTATACATTATCGTATTACAAATATATACAGATTTTCTCAAATTCTGTCAGGTAAACGTGTAAACCAATAATGTACGTTATGTAAAGGAAAGATCTATGAATTTTAGTATGTAAGTAGTTTAAAAGTAATGTATGTATGTACATAGCAGTAGCATTGGGTTGGAAGGATAGAAACCAAAAGCGACCTTTTCTTCATTCTTTCTCACCTATCTATTATCTCCTTTTGTTATGCGACCAAACAACAAAGCAACTATAACAATAATCTAGTCCAGGTTTTGGTTTGAATAAATAATACCTTCATATCTATACGATATATATACGTGTTGGTTTGGTTTAGGTTACATATAAATAGCAAATACATAGCGTACTAACAATTTCCTATAAAGATACACTAGTATGTAGTGAAGAGGAGAAGATTGAAATAGTATGTCATGCTCACAATGATGTCTCATGTCATTGTCTTCCCACTTCCCACCTATAGCTCTCCTTCAAGTTTTTCTAGCGCTTTGTGTAGGCGTCCAGCCATTGTTAAGAAATCTGGTCAACTTCACACCCTCTAAACACAAATGACATCAAAGGTCGTCCACACAACGGAACATAAAGTTAAGGGAAGAGAAAAGAAGAGCCGTTCCGTACGTTGCTCATGCTACTATTCAAATTCAATATCCAATTCACCTGGACTACATAGATATTGGATTACATACTTCGTAAATATATTACTAGCTTATAAGTGCATATTCCATATATAATTACCTTTAGTTAGATTAAGTTGTAATCTAATCAAATTCAGTTACTTATTTAGTGTCACACTGCCTACAGGCTTTGTTAATGATATACTTGCATAACAGCAATATGTAATGTTCTGGTTCTGGCTATTTATAGGTGCTACAAAGACCAACGCACTTATATATTTACTTGCGTACAATAAAAGTACTTGTATGCCTATGGTGTTATTTTTAGCAAATATCAGTTGTACCTATATAGCAAAATTAGTATGGCAACTATTGATGTCATCCTGTTTCATATTGATAAATTGACATGTCAATTTTTAAGAAAAAGAACACTAGTACTAAGCTTCAAAATTGATGATATTCGATATAGGCAAATAGTAACGTAGTGCAGTGCTGTTTATGTAATACAATCTGCTACAATCTTTACATATACATATTGATACAGCAATTCCTATCGTATCAAACTTCAGACTGATGATGGGACATCAACATGACTTGTGCATAAAAGTAATGCAAAATTCTCTCTACTGCTCGTTTGCTTTTCAACAACTAAACATAAACTTAATTTCTGCTACAACATATAATGTAAAGAATATTTCGAAAGGAAACAGTTACATCTATTGAAATGGTATTGAAATATAATAATTTATATAATATCGTATGCATACGCGGGTGTTCAAGTTCCTTAAATATGTACAACCAAAAAACGATTTCTGTCATCAATATGCATTGTATGTAGTATTGGCTTATTGTAAATAAAATTAATCAAGTATTTGTATACTCTAGGTAGGTACTTGTAGGATATCTCTTTACTTACGTTACGTACTATGTATCACTCATTTGTAAGCTTACGATTAGTTCATGCACTTTATTTGCAGACTAAATAGGTACACATTTAATTCTATGATTTTTGCATTGGATCTCTTTGCACCACTTCACTTGAAACTTTTCTTAAAAAATTCCTTATCAATCTATGTACTACTAGTAACATATCATAACAGAATGAGATAGTTTAACAAAATATTACCTTGATGGTTGACTTTCCTGGCAACAGGCTTGCACCTCATGATGATGATATTACGTGACGATTATTGTGTAAATATTTTCCTCGTAATTCTAAAAGCACACCGAAAATAGTTGAAAAGTTGGAATTACATGGAGCACCAGTTGTGAATCCTCAACTATCGACTCAAAATCCCTAGACAAACCTTACTCACAATTTGAGAATTAAACAAACATCTTTCATAGTTCACTTTGTGTTTAACAAACAAAACGCAAGTAGAGTTAGTTACTTAGTGTTTAATCAAGTTAAAAATCTTGATATGCAATCTCAGATTTAAGGAACTGCTGAAGTATGTATAGAAAACGAAGAATGTTAAAATCTGAATGTTCGGATTGTTTAATCAATTTATTATCTTCAGAGATCAGAGGAAGATAAGGCGGATGAAGATGAGACCCTTATATCTGTAGCAGATGATAACAAGTTTGTGTGACTGCACTGGCCTGGACAAGCATCCTTTTCGGAATAAAGACAGTGACAGTTCGAGTCAGGTACTTTAATCTAGTCTCTGTGTATCACATCCTATCTGCTTAGGATAGGATTCTTTACGTAAGTGCTTAGCACATAGTAAATACATAGGGAAGGGTAGAAACTCGCTATGCTATGTTGTAGACTTGGATTTATTTCATGTGTTGTACTTGTGTTCTGTTCTGTTCTGTGCAGTAGTGTTCTGTTGTATGTAAAACGTGAGATACTTACTTACACAGTACATAAGGTCCGCAGTAGAGTTAGAAGTTAGAGTAGTGCACACACACACACGAAGATATAGAGAAGAAGAAAGACAGTTCAGTTAGAGTTCGGTAGTAAAAGGCAGAACAGGCCAGGGCCAGACCAGGCCTAAACTACATACACAGAGAATCCAGGGAAGAGTTTTGGGATGAAGATGAAATCATAGAAATGCTTTGGTAAAGGAGCAGTTGACTAAAAGAGAAGAGGAAGAGTTGGGAAGATGGGGCGCATATCCCATCGAAGGATGGACATGGACACTGGGATTGGGCCCAGACTGGGGATGAGTTGCGGATGGGAGCCGCCTCTCTCTCCTCCTCAACACCAATCCCTCTCTCCACACGAATCCACTTGCAACTCTACTTATCTCTCACTTCTATCTGTCTCTACACAAACCTCCTATCCTATCTTTCTCTCTATCCTAACCAAGGTATATACATATATATTATTATTATGTCATGTCATATCAGTTTATGTGTGTACTGTATAGTAGTATTTGTATTTCCTCGGAAATGTTCTTGACTTGACGCAATTCTTATTGTTATTACTTTACTACTTACAATAGTAGTAGCAGTACAATATGTAGTTCCACAATTCACGTCAGCCTGCTCGCTTCTGTCTCACTAATAACTAACAACTTCTCCTTTGTTTAACTTTGCAAAGGCTTATTGCATTGTTTAATGGCAACTCAAGGTGAGACTTGAGTATTCTTAGCTAAGACTCTACTTCTATTATTAGCTTAGCTTCTTCTTGTAAAGATGAACGCTTTTCGGCGAAGGATATATTTATTTTACTGATATGTGTATGGCATCCACAAGCATTTTAATATTATTTCTGCAAAGATAATGGGAGCAAGTGTTTTATGTTAATTTTTATATGACTGTGCCAATGAGGTTAACAATAATTAAGTAAAGTCACATCACAATGGCTTTTTCCTTCACTGTCCTTAAAAAATTAATTTTGCTCTCTTGCTGGTTTGGTTTGTAGTTGTACAATTGGCTTGTTTATGTAGTTACTGGATGGATAGGATGTGAATTGTGATTGTAAGATTTAAATTGGATTGTTATCTGATCCGGATGATATTACAAATTACAGATAAATGGGGAGATAGATAAAAAGACAATTTTCTGCAGATATTCTGTATTATAAAGGACTAGAATTTCTGTCACACGTTTTACGTTCTTTAGGGCATTTTCTATACTTTCTTTCTTTGCTTACTTAGCGAAAGAAACTCGTTGAGCTGGAGCTACAGGAGATTTCTGTACTTAACTGCGTTCATTGACGATTGCTTTGCTTTTTGCTGTGTAAAGTGTAAGTAGTGTGTTTGTGTTATGCTGGCTGACTGGCATGGGAGAAATGCAGAGCTGAGCTAAGTTGAGTTGACTGAGATTGGCAAGAGCTACTTTTCTCCTCAAACTCCAAATCCAACTGAACTGAGTGATGTGGAGTTGCCTCAGCTTAACTTAGTCAGTAGATTGAACGAGTTAGACACATTTACTACAGAAAGCAAAATATATCTGAACTAAACTGCATTAGAACAACCTACTACGATTAAGTAGTAGTATATACTTATTATAGTCAAGTCAACCAACGCAGATTAGGTTGGGTATTACATTGTGTGTATAAATATAAATAATAATATTATGTAACTCTACTACGTACGTAAATGCATAACAGTAGTCAGTAGTAGGACGCATTGTTCTAAAACATTGATTTGACAAGGAGTTGTATAGGGAACTTTAATACAATACAATACACCTAACCAAACCAGAGCACCTGACTGAAAGCCAACTTAAACTAAACACAATTCTCATTATTGACTTTTACGGTGCAACTATTATGGTATATCCGGATTATGTTTCGGCTATGTTATGCCGGTACAGGTAATGTGCGTTGCAATTTGCAATACGGGCCTTTAATTCAAACTAGATGAACTTTGAACATATTCTGTACAGATATTTTACTATGATGTAGTATGCATAAGTAAATCATTGTCATTAGTGTCATTAAACAATACTCTACCTAATATTGATACTATTGGATGCACTTTGCACTTGTACTGCAATAGGAGAAGCTTGTACATATTTATAAAATATTTTCTCATACTTAATTGCATATTAGCATTTAACCAAATAAACGATGTTACATTTTCGAGCTATTTAAATAAAGGAATCCGCGAGATAATTATTACCAAATAAGAAATCGTAGATGTATCTAACTCCTGGTATTTTATACATGCATGTTAGTGTCTAATTAATTATTGAAGAGAATAGAGTAATATTATACAATTATGTAAATATTTATAATTGCCAGGAACTTTTTGCATGTAATGTGTTTTGTTTCTTATGAATTAACTAATCTTTACCATTTATGTATACGGTAACCGGTAACGAGTAAATACACTGCACCCAGTGAGTCGAGAATATATGGGCTATAGTAAACCCGTATTCCCATTATGCTACTTATAGTTTCTACTATCCAGAATTCCAATTTTATGCTAAATTTGGTCCAAATTCTGGAACTAACACAGTTTAGCTATGTAATGTGAAATTGTATTTAGACTGCAAGCTTTTTAAGCGTGGATTGAGATGATTCATCTCGGATGCTTCTTAAGGATTAAGATGAATTTTTCCCTGGAGAAAATCAATAATAAAGAGGAGCAACTCGCTCACGATTAGTGTAAGTATCCGTCATTATATTAGAAGTAAAGAAGACGTACATTTTTCAACGCATCTTAAGTATATTATACTTACAAAGAAAGTATCTAATCTACACTACACCAACTTTTCTTTACTTTCCAAATAGAATTCAGTACTTGGCTAAATATAATTTATATGTAGTTATAGATAAAGAGTAAAGTTATATAGGAAGATAGCTATATCTTTCACAGTTACTTACTTACTATGTGCTTACTCTTATTTTCCTACTAAAGTTTTCTATTATTCTAGACTAGACTATGTATGTACAGTCAGTACTATATGTAAAGAGAGGAGGAGAATAGTAATGTTGGATGTGAAGGAGCATTTGGCTCGGAAGAGCTCTTCCGTGCAATCTCAACTGTTCTGTTCTGTTCGTAACTGTAATGAAAGAGATTCTGCGATTTATTGCGATCGTTTCCCAATCCAATTCGACCATTCTCTTCGAGATTCTCTATCCTAGCCAGCCTTGGCTTGCTTCCTTTTCTCTCGTCTCTTTGAATCACTTGAGACTTTTTGTGTTCACTTCTTCTTCTGGCAAGCAAAGCAAGGCTATCCAATTCAATCCAATGGAATAAGAACTAAGCTCTCTTCTGCCTGCACTGAAGTTGAGTTAGTTGAGTTCATGCTAGAATTGAGTGGAGTGGAAAACAGAAAAAGTCTCAAGACGAGGAAATTCTTATAAACAGTTTTCCCTCTTCACTTTTCTTTTTCTATTGACAACTATGTAGTTTGGATTGGATTGGTTTTAGCTTTACTCTACTAACTAAACTAACCTTTCTAAGTTCTTTCCTTATTCCTCTAGCTTAGGTATACATGTCGTAGGCTCAAAGTGCCACGATTCCCTTAGGACCACTTTTTTCGAATATTGGCAAAAACGAAAACTTAAAAAGTTGCCACAAAATTTCCACATAAAACCTGTATGCAAAAAACTTAGTTAAAAAATTGCAAAAGTAACAAAAAACTAATTTTTTTGCGGAAACGATCAGCGTAAATTGCATCATTAAAACAAGCAATACAATCTTTATCGATAGTGTGAATTTCAATTTCTTATTGATTTTAATTTTTGAGAAACTTTGAAAAAAGTGATCCAAGTGGAACGGGAGAAACCTTGGGCCTACGACATATGTATAATATAGCTGTGCACATTCAATTCTGTTTCAGATAGACTTTCTTTTTTCTGTCTAGTCTTTTTTTCTTTTTTACAACTACAGATATCTTTATCTGCAATGGAATGGCTCGCTCGCCTTCTATTCTTGACAGAGTTTACTTTACATTGCATTTTATTGGTTTATGTTCCAAACTCGGGAAACTCTCAACGTCTCTCTCAACTGATATATCTTCAAATGAGGATATGCTAGATAGTATGTATGTACAATGTATAGTTCTATTATCTAGAAGGGTCTTCTATATAAAATGTACACTAAAGATAGGATCTAGAAAGCATTCAACTATAATTACAGCTTAAAAGTTATACTTGCTATTCTATAAAGTCTTGTCTTGCGTGGACATGAAATAGAAATCTTTACTTTGGATTTGGAAGCTCTTACTTTTACTGGGATCTACTGATACTTAGAGTTTAGTATAGTTTCCCCTCGGTATACTTTACAAGAAGGGCAGGAAGCCTTACCTATGCTATTACGCAGCAGAAAAATAAGTAAAGTAAGATTCTACGTTACTTTAGTTAAACTTTAAGTGAAGTGAGATATCCCATGTTGTCAGTCAGCCCAACTTTCCCTCTTCGAAAACTGTCTTCGTCCATAAGTATTCTTCCTTTCTACGTGACTCTGGCCCTTTTTAGTACTTCTTTCCACTTTTCTGCTCCCACTCGAATTTACTTGAAAAATCAATGACCGTGCAGAAAAGTGTGGAAAAGTTTCAACTTTCTTTCTAGTTTCCAGTCCATACCTACTATAGTCATAGTTGCCGGGTAGACTAAGACTAGACAGTATTACACATTGCATTGGGAGTACTGTATATAGAATATCAGTAAGTAGCTCACTCCAAATCCACCTCACAATCCGAAATGGCATAAAGATACTACTGGAGAATAAAAAAGACGGAAGCTAACAGTGAAGCAGACAAATAAACTAAACGCGAGAGACACTCTTATACACACTACCCACACTAAAAATGAAAACTTTGTTTTCGAGAAAGACTTCCCCATAACTTCAATACCTTCCCAATCGAAATAGCATAGTAAATTAAAGAAGGAAACGTTAAAAGAGTATACTTATATATATTATACAGTACCTATATAGGCACTTTTACTAACTACCTATGCATAGTCTGAATAATGATATCTATTTTATATAAAGTAGATCTCCAACAGATAACTGCAGTGGAAAATTAAATCTCTATTAAACTTTTATTAGACAATAATATTCTGTCATTTGCTCTTACTCTTTATCTAGAGACGATTCACATTTATGACTATTGCACATAAAAAATATTCCTTGATTAATTATAATTACAAGGTACGTATATTATTAGTCTCCAGGTCCTAGGCAGGTTTTAATTAACGTGTGATATATTTAAAGTCATGATAATAATATAATTTGTAGATAAAAGGTAGGTTAACAATTGATATTGGTAGTTTGTTTATCGTAACAATCATAAAGGTGATAGTTAATAAAAATTTAGTTAGCTAAGTAAAACGTATTACATATTTAAGGTTTCAATAATAATAATCCCCCAGTAAATGGTAAATGATCAAATAAAATATACATCGATAACTTGAACTCAATATTCATTTACAGATTTACAGGTAATTCTATATTTGTAGCATTTTTAGATAAAGGAATATAAAAATCCAACTTTTTGTATTCTTTCCTAGAGATGAGCGAGTTATATTATAGTCCTGTCATGATTGACACTGAATTTGAAAACGAATTCAATCTTTTGACGAACATGCAACATACAACATTGAGCATAAATGAATTTTATAGCCACACAGTACAAATATAATATAATATCCCCATACTGGACGAGAAACTCTACATTTCTACTTATAACTAAATATGCTCTGTAGATACATTATACTACATTACCTACCTTAGAAAACGTAAGTCAAGACAAGACAAGTCGAGTACAAAGTTAAACCAAAGCTATCATCTCCATTTCCCGTATCTATTACCTACTTTGAAACTTATTCATGCTATTTTGTCGGCTTTTGTTAAAGAGGGCCTAAAAGAAGACGCATGAAATGAAGGTGTTCACTAAAATTAGTATACCCTACTCTAGTTCATGCAGGTCCTTCGATTTACAGTTCCATAATAAGCATCCCTATACTTATTACAAACAAAACATGAACAAACTACCTGTACTGAAGTTATATCCTAGTCACAGTCTGTTTTGTTGTGAGGTGAGATGAAAAGCTATGGGGACCTAATAAGCTAACCATAAAAGCCATAAAATCGTAAATACCACCCGTAAAATATTATTGTGAGTCCCAAAGGGAAACGTTAAAAGCTATAAACATAGTCATCACACCGTGCGTATGATGGAAATGAGAATTAAGCCTTTTACCACTACACTGGGAAGTTTAAACACATAATATTCCTTATATGTAATATATAAATCAGTTGACTAAGATCAGTTTGTACAATATATGCCCTAATATACTAATGTAAATGTAGTGTATGTATGTAGAGTAAAGAGGGATGTGAGCTATATTAGTAATTGTAGTATGTGTACAAATAATAGGAGAATGAAGAGAAGAGAATTTGTATCGGTACTGGAGTCTCGGTTCATTGAATCTCAAATGGCAGGTCATCTGTGAACCTCTCTGACTCTTTTCTTTCTCACGGGATCAATACATAATAAATAAATACTCACACCTTTAGGTCTCGTTTCTCATCTGCATATGTATTCCTATGTAGGACGAATACTACATACTTATTACATAAATAAAATCACTTGTGCTTACATATGTACTTACTACTTACCTTTAAGCTGAACACTGACGTAACATATTCAATTCTACATTATGTATTTTCTATCGCTAGTTAAACAGAGTAATGGGAAAGATACAGACAACTAGACAACTGAAACGGCATCCTTTGAAATTAACTGTTTCCTCCTGTGTTCTACTATCGGTTATGTAAAATAGGCACTAATAATATTCATATTCATAGACACTTATAGAAAACCATGTCAAAAGAGAATAAATTCATTTGCGTACCGATAGTAGTAAAGAGCATTGCATTGGGTATTGAATATTGGAGTGGATTGTGTTACATAAGCAATGAATCTATTATGATGCACATAGCTCTTCAAATCAAATGAAACGAAACCATAAATGCATAATAATTTTTGTAGCTCACTTAACTCTTCTCATACCTACGAAGTAGTAGTACTTATTGTTAGGGATCTAGTATGTAAGTACTAAACTTTATATATGCATACTAAAATAAAACATTAAATTAATATCTAGTCTAGTTGCCTAGTACTACTATAGGTCGTATGCAGACTGTGACTTGGGAAGGAACATAAAGTACGTAAATCAAACAAACAAAACCACAGATGTGTATTTAAAATGAATTTATTGCTCTTGTACTTGCACAGAGCATGAAATACCAAGCCCAAGCCACAGTTCCACTTCCATTTCCACTAACTAACCATTCTTTTATTGTGTTTGTCGTTCTTGTGTCGGAATTCCCTTCCAAATCAATTTAAATGACTATTAAATGGAAGGTTTCTGTTCGGCATATATTTAAAATTTGGAGCAATATCATTCTACAGATGCGATTGCAATACAGATATATCTTGTCAGTAATTCTCCCTTCATAATAAAACGTTGGATTTGCTGGTAACTACTATTCTGATTCTGTGGGTTCACCTAATGTAATTACATGCAGTATTTAAAATACCATCTGCATTTGCATTTTTGGTGCATCTTAATCGTTTTACATACATTTGCATTTGACTCGCGGTGTATCGAGTGTCAATAATTTTTATAAGTCACTTTTTCTAAGTCTAGTTTTTATTACCTGATATAAATCTACATAATATAAGTAGTACATAAATGAATGCTCTGATTTACCCTTCACAGATCATTTTATGCAAATCAGAAATTATTTTAGCCATGTAAATATATATTTCTTCATTGTAGTATAGCTTGTGTAGTTATTTGTAGTATTCACTCATCTCAAGTTTCCACAATTTCATAGACATGTCAAAAGTGGTTAATTCTTCAAAAGAAAACCAAGAGACATGGATAAATGCTCTATATACAAATATCTACATTTCTACACTCGGTAGTTATATTTATATAGTTATACAGATACTTCTAAGTGAGTCACTAATATTTTACTGTCGTTTAATTTTCTTTAGAACCCAAGTCCGACTTGAGATGAAAATTCAGCTGCTCACCGTTTTTACACTTATTCATAGAAATTAAGTCGTGTTTATTTTATGTAGGAATACCGCTCTTGTAAGCCTTAACAAGATAATAAATTGTTACAATGTAAGTAATGTAACACGAGTACCCAGTCCAGAACTTCAGTAGTTTTACTATGCTCATATAGTGTAACATTTATAAACACGAAGCAAAGGAAGGGAAGTATCCTAAAACAAGAAAAATTCCTCTGGGAGCAAAACGGGTCAGTGAGACTTAATGAGAAGGAAGATCCGTTGACTTTGACTTTGAGTTTGACTTACTTCCAAATATCTACATAAAGCGCTTGCTTCCATTTCTTTACTTTGTTTGAGCGAGCAAGTAATTCAATCCTCATGAAATTTTTCACGGATATCTTTGAGGGAAAACTTGAAGGGATCTCCTCCTCTGTCTACAAACCGTATTACATACTAAATGCTCAAACTGTATTCACTGTGGCATCTTCAGCATAAAATCCCATCGCAAAATAAAAGATTATGTAGACGAAGCTCATACATACAAATAACAAATTCTCATCAGACAGAAATGAGACACTCTTCTGTAATAGAAACTGAAGATATGCATCAAAGATCTTCCCATAGCTATAGGCGTGTTATGTTATGTTATGCATGTAAATGTAATTGACACAAGACAATTTATCTCTTTCAAATTCAAAAGTTTTAAGCTTGTATTAAAAATTCAATACTCTAACATGGATTATGTTCAGTAGATACAGATAGATAGACAATGAGTAATATCAGGATCACGAACAAGTGCAGGTGCTCCAAATGCGCTTTGGCTTACCAATAAAACAAATATGAGAACACTTGACATGACTTAAACAAAATCCCTTTAACCAAATCAATTGACATTCTATACGCATGATATGATAATCCATAATAGAAAAAATAGTCTGTCGATTCCGAAATGGTAATAGTTGCATATCAAAAAGTATGATATCTTCATTGTACCGAAAAACAGCATAGCACAGACAGAATATCCATATCGCTGCGTTGTCTAATGTTCTTTGAGTAATAAAATGAACGTGTGGTGTGGGAAAAGGTTAGGGAAGATGAAGGGGGACGAGAGAAATGATGTGAGCAAGATGAGATGAGAGAAATGTACCGACAACAAAGAAAAGGATAACAGGAAACACATTACGCCCATCTCGATAAACGAAATAGAATCCAATGAAAAGCGTATAAAGTTCTTTACTTACTCACTTTGACTTAGAGAATCGCATCACATACAATACACTACACACACAAGGATCATGTAGTCAACTCAAGTCGACTCGACTCAAGTATCGTAATCGTAACCATAAAGCATAGGTACATACAAACAATAGTATTTACTAAAGGATACCCCAAATATATTTTCTAAACTGACTAAATATCGAATCTAAGGTAAAGTCTACTCAGTAAAGTTAAATCTAAACTAAAGCCAATAAAGTAAGCACCAAACGGTTATTTCTCGGGGGAGGGAGTGAGCTACTAAACTAAAGCAAAGCAAAACAGTGAGTATATTTGTATGTATAATATACAAATACATGCATTTATAGAATTTCTAAGAAATCCTCATGCGAAAGCACTTTAGGTTAATACTACTTGAATCTCTAGTACATACAAGAGTGGAGTAAGTAAGTACTCTTTTGATATGTACATATAAAATGTATTCCTGCATGTGTGTTCTAGTATTCTGTATTACACTGCATGTAAGCAGCTTGCCTAACATTGCCTGACATCACATTACATTAAGGGAAACGATAAGTCAGTCAGTCGAGCTAAAGGAAAGGGATGAGATGAGAATTGAGATGAGAGTCATATAAAATCTGATGACATAAGCACGACATGGCACAGCATAATGCCAGATATCTGAGCACAACTCTACATAACCATACTCTTGTATGTTATGTTTCCTTATATCCACTACTACTATATATTATTATTGGATTATATATATACTATTATAGGAAAGCATATAAGCCAAGTGTACCGCACCACGATGAGATCACACACAGCTTTACTTATATAGAAACAGTCCTTAGGTGGGTTAGTATAGCATTGCATGTACCATGCTATCATATCGGTCTCAAGTTTACCAACTGAACTATAACTACCTACATAGTACTTAATATTATATTTCGAGCATATAGCGGCTATTTGTGTAGTTATATGTATAAGAAGTGCATTGCGTTACTACAATCAACTCAACCCCATAACATAATGTAATTCAACAGGAACAACATCATGAAGGCAATCTGTTCAAGTACATGTGTAAACGTAGGCAATATGCCCAGAGTGGGAATAATGGGAAAATTCTAGGAGATGAGAACTTGTCTAGCCTAAACAGTTCAGCTGAGTGGATAGAACAAATTCTCATCTGTCATCAAATCACTTCTTCATCTTTTGTTTTAATATTTTATCTCTATTACACTAATATTGAAAATGGGAGAATGCACTTTTTTGTGAACTGCAGGCTGTCTTCTTGTAAAATGACAAACTACCTCAAAAACCATTATAATGTTTGGAAGCATCATTCTTGCAAAAATGTTCTTATATGTAATATATTAGGTACGACACAGGGAACAAGTGTATATCAAAACGTTTTCCATTATGTGTTACCGGTAAATGAAGTCACTACCGGTAATATCTAAATACAGCAATAACGGCACTGTTTCCCAAATTGAAGTTTTTTGGGTCAAAATATTTATACTTAAGACAAATTTTTAATAAATATTGAATTTATTGAGCAGTTAAAGGGGAATCAGAAAAGTGCCACCTCAACCATATGTGTTGTAAACATTACTGTTATTGCCTAGGCATGCCTTATTACTGATCTTCCCGGTAACATAATATGCAAAAACATTTTAATTTGTTTTAATTGTTTGATTATACCATTTTATTGAAAACCAAATTATTATTTTATTTTAGTCGTTCTCTCCACCTAATGTAAATTGTAATTACATTTTTGTTTCTACGAGTAAAATGGTTCATCCGTCCTGGAGGTACATTATTGTAATCTTATTGTATGCTTTTTATTAAATTACATTTTTCTCAGTGAAGTTTCAATTTCTTATTTCTTTTTCAGCAGTATGTATTTAGTATACTTTCATATTGGACTAAAGACAGTAAAATGCTGTTGTAGATTGCATTTTGTATACTGTCTTTATGAGATACTCCTACGATGCAATTACTGCCAAAAATAAGAGAATGATTTTATAGTTGTAGTTGTAGTAGTTCTCCCTAATAGCATATCATACTAAATAGTAGGCCATGCCATATTGTTACTATATTATTATAGCTTAGGTGTAAGTAAATAGTGAAACTAATCTAAGCAGATAGCCAAACCTTAATACTACCTTTAAATATACAGTCTACAGTTGTAGGGGCTTTACACACAATGTTATCGGTGTATTTCTGTGAATTGTGTACACATGTGTGCAATGATTCCAAGTTGTAGAGACGAGATGTTATTTTATATGATATGATATGACATGATCGGAGGAAAGTGGATGTGAAGTTGGTTTAGCTTTCGCTGCTGCCGTTAGTTATTAGGATCAGAGCGGAATCACAGACAGTCATATCATGCCATAACACAATATTCGTGAGAGATGGGGAGGAAAAGCCATGGGCAAGGCAAAGGAAGCAGGAACAACACAGCCGAGTTTTAATAAGGCATAAGAGAGAGTTAAACGCTTGGATTAACTTGATTTTCTGCTAAATTGGCTCTCACCATAAAAACCACAAGAGCAATTTGAGACGAAGGGACGAATTTCCATTGTTTTTTATGAGCCATTTGCCTCTTCACCAATCGATTTTTCCTTCCTCCGCTTTTCCTACTTTCCTCTTCTTTTCCTCCTTAACTCATTCAGATATATATATAGAATATAACTCGGTACATCTTTATCTGATGTGATATGATAATTCCTACTATGTACATAAGTATTTATCAATTTTCATATATCTTTTCGCTAAAATTATTTTTCAGATTTACTTAGCAAATGCATCCATAATTTAGGAAAACGTCATTTAAAGAAAACTGTGTAATACGTAAAATATGTACATAATACAAAAGGCAGATCAACAGAGTTAAAATAGTGCTTGAAGTGGCTAAAAGTTGGAATGTGTTAATACTAATATACCTATGCAACTCCGAAATTACAATTCCCTAACTCGTAGTTATAGTCTTTGAGAAAGTGAAGAGGAGCAAGGAGACAGTCATTGGACTGGAATATTTAGGGAAGGGAGGGATGCGCCTGCAGGACAAAAACAGACACCACAAAGAGATAGTAGCATAAGTAAATAGAATGCAGAAAGGACGTGTTTTGTGTAGGCACAGCCCAACTTTTAGTTAAAGCCCTGCCCAGTGAGCGCATCCTCAAAATCTTCTTCCTTCACTCCTACAATATTGAACAGACAACCCTAGCCTAGCATACAAACAGACAGCCAGAACGTGCATTAAACTTTGTACAGTCATTCATACACAATCCAACCCCAAAGGCTCACACACGCACTGTAGGCATAAAATTCTCATTCTCAGCTTATTACTCACTAACTACTCACCCTCAGTAAATTGGACTTTTATTAAAGATATATAGATAATGGATAAAAATTAGAATATTAATTGCAATACATGAGAAATATATCGAGGAACACAAGTACCTAGTATATTCTATAGAAATAAAGTCAACCCCAAATCATTTTATTTATTCACATTTGGAATTAACTATTCCATCCAAATAGAGATTCAAATTAGCTTCACGTATTGCATTTATTTTGTATAGAGTGTGATAACATCAGTCGGCTATGTGGAAGTTACGTGGAATTGTACATACGTTTGATTTTATGGGAAAGAGCAAAGGATTTAGATATAGTATTACTATATGGAGTGTCTATGTACATATAAGTACAGTTATATGTGGCTATCATAGGAAAAGCAAATGAACGAGCGTATAGAATGGATTGTCCAGTTCAGACAAAATGAGCAAGAATGAGAACGACAAACGGATATCGTTTCAGCTCTTAAATTCTTACGACGATGCCTGGTTTGGTTTGGTTTGGTTTGGTTTGGCCGGGGCAGAATTGGTTAGGTTATGTATTGTATGATATGAGTTATAGTTATGATTGATTAATTGTACTTAAGTAAGACTCGAGTCAGTAGCCTCTATTTAGTTCGACTCTCATTATTGTAAATGTGATTCTGCAGGAAAGTAACTAATTTTCTAAGGACAAGACAGCTAGTCAAATGTGCTATGTGCATGCAAGACATGAGACGTACATACATATAAATTCGTCCAGATTTACATATATTTACATATAAATATAATTTAGCATAAGGTAGATAGGTACCTATGTGGAAGGGAAAGGTCATAAAGAACCTAGTATAAGCTACCTATAAGAGAACAATCAACAATAAGGTTACGTTATGAATGTATGTATGTTAATAGCCAAATATGATCGTGAGTGAGCTCATGCAGCTCAAGGATTAACCGAAACATATATATAACTACGAAGCAAATGTGTCCGTGAGGGAGAGCAGTTCAAAAGAAAGCAATTAACATTACGTTGTGGTCTGGTTCTGAATTGTAAATTGTGATTAAGCGGATGATAAGAGTGAGAGATAAGATGACACGTAAGGTAACATAGCTGTGATTTGCATGTTGTGCAATAAAATCAACTCAGAGCTCCTGTCCTGAAGTCCTGACTACTCTACTTAAATCCTTCGACTTAATCCTTAATACATATATAAAGCAAATGTTATAGTTCATTCCTAACTTTAGCTCAGACCAGACAGTGACTGCATTTATTTTCTTTTGCATGATAGGACAGTATGTATGTGTATTTAAACTAAGGCCAAGCTAAAACCTAAGGCAATAAGGCAAGGCAAGGACAGAATAATACGATAGAAGCAAGCCAGCAATTTGTGCAGAGAGAACAGGACAGGACAACTACAGCTTTCCCGGATCCTACATACGTACTACATATACTTGTCATGTCGTGCATAACATTTCATTTCTTTATCAACGTCACGGGCAAAGGTAGAATTGAGCTTTGGAAAACCGGATCAGGCTCTTTGACTCTCATACATCATTAAAAACTATTATTATCATTATTTATTATTGCTATGTGCGCAGAACAGTAATAACTTCAGTGATAGTTTGAAATATTAAGATACTGTACAACTCCATGTGTGTATGTACTGTACTTTTATCTAAGATAGTTTTATAAGCAAACTTTCTTCGCATGTTATGTACAAGTAACATAATTTGTGGCTTGTCTGCTCGTACCTATGTAAAATATAGGTATACTGTCATGACTAAAATATTTTCTCCGATAGATGCACGTGTATTATTGTTGTATTCACAATTCTCATACGCACGTAGGTAGTTACTGTGTACATTTAGGTATTGTTTCGTTGTGTGTGTGTATGTAATGTAAGTGAGGAATAAAATGACATGATAGAGGAAAAGGTCCATAGTATCTAGAAGCCTAGAAGTAGGTATGTAAGTTAGTCAGACTTGGTTATGTGGAAGAAATAGGCATAGAAGAAATATTATACATAACATATCTGTATAAATAACAAAAGTAGCAGAGATAATCGATGAAAGTAATTTCCTGCACTCGAGCCTTCCACAAAGCCTGAACAAGTCAGAGTCAGAGTAAGCTTTAACGTGTGCCTATGTATTTTCTACACGACGAGAGCAGGCATTCCTTTTCCTCCGCTTGCTTTGGCTTCTGTCCTGTCTCTCTACTTTCTACGTAGCATTTAGAGACGATATATCATAAATGGATACGGATCACAGACAGAGACAAGTAGATAGTAAACTAAAAGTATTATAACTAAGAGAGCTCCACGTTTCCCTGAAACTCTCGTCTCGTCAGCTAGGAAAGGGATTTTCTTTTCTATCATATCCTTCCATACTTACTACCTTCCTTATGTGTACCGTATTTTCTCAATTAACAGCTCCACGGTCTCAAGTCGATATGTTTGTGTCTAACGTAAAATTTTTGTACTGCAGTTTTCCAATGAAAATACAATGAATTGACTCAGACATTTGCAAAATCCAGTTCCAATTTTATTTCAATTATTCCAGTTGCCAAAATCATTTTTATTATGGCAATATGGCATGCACTTTGTTAAAAAGAATGACTGAACTGAACGTATGAGACAGGACGAATTGTCATGTATTTTTGAGATTAATTATGAATTTAGTTATGAATATTAATATTGAAATTGCAGTTTATGAGTAAAGTTATATACTACACATCATTACAAGAGCATGATTAAAATGTAACAAATGCAAATGAATGCATACGTAATACTTATGTAGCATTTAAGAAGTTCATTATTTATCAGAACACATGCAAATAGTCATAATCTTTAATTTACCATAGTTAGTTAGGTGACAAGTAGATTTACAAACTTATAGTAGGAGTTAATTGGGAACATACGGTAATATCATCATAACATAAACACGAACATTTCTTCATTATGAGTTTCTTCACAACATAACAGTAGAGTAACAGTTTATATAATGTAATGATTATGACCTAGCACTAGATAGGTATATCTGTATCTTATTATTAGTAATTGTCCTCCTACATACCATTCTACCTCTTGTTGGTTGCAGTTGAGCTTAGTTTCAGCTCGCATTGGCAACAATAGGAAACGAATCTAACGCAGAGGAAGGGAAGGCTGAGCAGGTAAGGTATCTATGACGGAGACACACGCAAACATTGATTTTGTCTCACCCCGCAATCTATTAAATGACACTGCTATGCTGCAAGTCTGCTGTGACCCAACTTGGCTTCTCCAATTACAACAAGGGCTTCTTGTCACAATCAGCATCTCTATCTAACTAACTGCTAATCTATAATGATATCTCCCTTTACTACATAAATAAAATTACATGTTGTAAGCGTAAGGTGCTTTACCTTTTGTTCTTATTCAGTTTCTAGTTAACTACTTCCATACGTGGAATTACTGGCTACTGACTGTTGTGATGTGAACTGATTGATAATGCTGCTCACAGCAGAACAAAGATAATAGATTTCATCAGCGAGAAAATTCGAAAAACGAATTACCAGAACGCTTCACTTGGATTTTTTAGATATTCTTTTTTGTGTGTGGCAGGGTTGCTGTGTCTGAATTACATAATCTCATACATACTAGCTTATAAGTGATCAATTATTAATGAATATAATAAAGTGTTTCTGTTACGTTACAAAATTAGAATAACAAAATAGACAATGACATCAAAAATATTTTTTGTTAATAAAAATGGTAAATAAGAGTAGACGATTCCAGCTAATTAATATGTCCATTCAATATTACACGTTGAAAATTGCAGGAATGATTTATGAATCAATATTAGTCCATGTATTGTTAAATTGCGGTTCGTATTAATTACGATATGATTCTAATGCAGGTTTAATGGCAGTAAAAAACAATGTTTATATTATAACAATAACACTTCTGTACTATATATAGTTATAATATCATTCTGAATTCAAGTCGAATCGAATATTGTTCTGATTCACTAAAAAAACGTAGCTCTTTCAGCTTATTCTATAGAAAAATTAAATCCATCACTATTAATCTAGGATAAGAATATAAAAAATTTGAGCTGAAATGGAAACTATTATCAATTTGGCAATTTTATTGGACTGTATGGCAAAATATTTTTTTCCAAACTGCTCAAACTGAAGTTTGCTTACTTTGCAGTACACTACACAAATCATCTTATCTACAGAAAGCGTTGGGCACAGCCCATTCCTTATTGAATCACCAATTGTGCATTCCGTGCACCAGTTTTAAGCCTCTGATTCCAGATATTCTAATCTGTGTTCCTGGTTGAGTATGAATGAGTTGACGAAGTTTTTCCATGGTATTTATTCATTACAGAGCACATACAAAAGGCAGCTATGTCTAATCTGACAGAATATTATATGTTACGGTACAAGGAAGTACCTAGAAGATAAACGAGATAATTAATACTGTAATTGATCACCAGCTAACTACATAGTGCTTTCTCAATAACATGGAATTTGCAGTTTAGACTAAAATAAAACTACATTAAAGTGTAAGATGTAAGCATACACTAAAGCTCAAAAGAATTATTTCCTACATTTAGGCATCATTGGAGTGGTGCATTTAAAAACGTGACCAGTTCCACACAACACCAGTACTGGGGTACTACATATACTGTGCTGAAAGTAGTAAAAATAATGATTCCTTATATCTGAAGCTCAAAGTACACTTAATAGGTAAACAATTCCGTAACTTTCGACATTACTACGCATATCTGTAGGTAGGTGCAAATATTTAACATCAGCTTTGCAAATTTTTGCAATGCACATTTATTGCAGAACTCACAATACCAGAACATATTACATAACTTGTTTCATTGGGATTATAGTACAAATGCACAAATTAGTTGTATGCTCATATTTAGGTTTCTAAAATAAATCATCAGTGTACACTCTGTATACACTAGTAAAGGTATAATCGTGGTTTGTGTTGTGGTACAGTTCAGGTCACTCCACTCACTTCAAAAGTGAAATTGGGATAATAGAGATACTGCTAAATACAATACAGGAATACCAGCCTCTCTACAAATAAGGTAATACTATATTGGAGAAATATCCAAGGAAAGCAAGCAGGGATTAAAATAGAGAAAAGGAAAGTTTGGTTGTGGTTTGTGTGAGTGAAAGTTAAAGTGAAAAGAATTAAATGTAGGTAGACCCACTAGTAATACAGTAGAAGGACCTAAGTGTCCATTCAAACAACTTGTATTGCTTGCATGTTGTTATTATTACTCGTACTAGCGTATAATATTTATTAACGAACCATAAATCTTGAATTCATTACAATTACAGTATGGTAGGTACTTGCTTCTTACACTATCAGCATTAACTTGCGTATGAATGTCCATAAATGCTTATATAATTTAGTATACAGTACTAACTATTATTATAGTTTTAATATTGTGCAGATGGATAGAAAAAGGTCAACTCAGGAAGGAATAAAATAGAATACCTAGGTAAGTTAAGTAAATTCCAGTTAGTCCCAGTTAGTTACTTTAGTTAGAAATCCAGTACAATATGTACACATAGGACAGGATAGTTAAATAGCAGATACATAATACTCGTAGTAGAAACACATAGACGATATGGGAACATACAGGACAGGACAAGACAAGCAGGTAGACCAAGTGGAATTACGAAACAAACAAAATATGTAATGTAGTAGAATACTCAGTATAAGTAGAGTTTGTGTTATATGCATGGCTGAACATTAGATCTAAATTGGTTTAGATGTGGCCTAGCTTGCCCTGACGGGAGATAAAGGCGAGGGTTTAATGAAGGAACTAATATGATTTATAGGGCAGCACTTGATGAGAAGATGCCGTGATTGTGTACATAATAAAAGCCGAGGCGAGGCAGGCCAGGCGATAAAAATTCGGTCACGCAGAGTCCCTCTTACTTTACCATATACTTTATACCTATTATGTATGTGTCTACTCCATGACATGACTTAGCTAACTCTGCTCAAAACGAATATCCGACTATCTTACAGTTGAATTTTCGAATATCCGACTCACTCACTCTTAGCACAAGGAATTATCAACATATACACACATACAAACACAATATAGAAAGGAAGGAGCTTTATTTACTAGCGTTACACACATATAAATCCATAAGACGTGAACAGAATAAAGTATGTACAAGAGAATAGAATATACTATTACAATACACAGAGGAAATGAAGCAATGAAATGAAGGCAAGGCTTCTTGCACAATAAGTAGGTGAATTCTCGCCATAAAATCTTAACAGAAAATTTTCATAGCTCGATCAGCAGCTCGTTTAAAGGATATCGTTATTTATATGCATGGTCAGACTTAGGCAAACAAGGCAACGCTTTCTTGTCTTCACTTAAACAGCTCAGTCCAGTGCAGTGGTTTAGCTTGGCCATTAATTCGGAATTCTTATTAGTTTCCATTATTTCATAGCACTTGCTTCGCAAAAGTAATGTTCCTCTCTAAGTACATTGGCAGCAGTGAGATAAGAAAAAAAAGTAGAGGAAGAACTGCCGGACGGGTAGCCTAACATATTATCGTATCGTGAGTGAGTAAGCGAGTTGAGCTGAGTTGAGTGACATAGCACAGCAAGGAGAATGTCATATTATAAAAAAGCAAATATAAAACTATATAGTCTATGATGTAAGTAATAATAACAAAGTTATGGATCACCATCATATCACCCTGTCTATTCTGCACATTCTTACATCAAGCATTTAATGGAAAGACTGTAACTGTAA
>JAQFYC010000924.1:0-43050 GCA_034694165.1 Tomocerus mixtus
GCATAGTTTCCTTCTGTGCATATTCTGCATATTGAAATATTAATGCATCCGTAGCATCTAATACATGCAACAATATTAATAAAGAATAAATATACACACCTACTCAATATCTAAACGCAAAGATCACACAGATCATTTTGTACACATCGTCAGTCAATAATATTCCTCCTACCAGTGGTACACATTCCAATATTATTCTACATACTATTTACATTCATACTTAGTATGTATTTGATGTGTATATTATAACCTATACACACTAAACCTGAAGTTGTTATTGTGCTAAAATCTATACATAATACTAATATTATTATTACCGGCAAACAATAGTGATTTCCTGGAGTTGCATATTAGTATTATTTATGCAATGCAGCTAAGTGCGTGTGTACATCTCATATCTCTGTACTCTGTACATTACATTGTACGTGATTTTACAAACATTGACATTACATTGACAATACACCTCCAGCTTTCAACATGATGGCTGCAGTTCAGTTTCAGTCAGCTAAAGCTAAATAATAGTAATATTAATGTTAACAGTGCATAGTGTAGTGGTAGGTGTTGATAACGATTATTGAAAAGAGTGACGTGATGATGTGGTAGTGGTTGGATGACACACGAGAATAGAAATCACCACTTTTGGTTTATAGTTCATTGCATTGCAAAAAGAGTGACTTTGTACTTACTCTTGTTGTATCAATTTTTGATATGAGATTAAATATTGAAGTTTCAAGTGTTGTTTGTCTATGACTTGTTGTAAATCGTGGAAACTTGCGTAAGTTAAAATTTTATTATTAGGTATGTATTATATACTGATATGACTATGAATGGACGTACATTACAATGTAGAATATTTATATACTGCCTATATACTGCATTTAGGATAGCAACCTTTATGCTTTAGTAGAAATGAGATCACACTATTGTATTATGCACTAAATATACCAGTGAGTATTCGCTTGTAGATGAGACGCGACACAATCACAATTCCAACTTAAGATAGGACGATGAGATTTACATTTACAGTTACAGTTGTGTCAGCTCAGCCAAGCGAGAGTTATTAGGTTATTACTATTAGCCATTTGATTCCTATCATGCTCCTTGACTGTAAGTTATATCATAGTATATTATTATATAGCTAAACTGTTGCATCAAATCTATTCTACTAAGAAGTAATTAGTAATTAGATTATGTACTACTTACATAGTAGTATAATTAAAGCGTATATCGATAGTAAACTGGATTAATAGACCAATAAATGTCATTTACTTAGTCAGACAAGTTTGCGTTTTACATAGCCTAGTGCTTTCTTAGCCGACGCACGAATTCTTATGACATTATATTTCATGACGGCGTAAAATTTTCCATTAGCACATAGCACACGTTAGTTATTATATATTCTTTTCATTTACAGTTGCATTGCCAAAAAGATTTTGGCCAACAAATGTATAATGTGTGCATGATATCTAGCTATGTATAAGCTAGCCTACTATTCTAAAAGTTAGTAAATACTTTAGTAAGTACTACTACATTATGTTTTAGTATTCGTAAATTAGTACTCATAATATAATTGCATAGTATTATATATCAAAGCCGAAGTATTATTTTCTAACTTTTAATCATCTTGAATTTTAGGTGAAATTACATTTGGAATTGGACTGCTTCTAATCTGTGGAACATTTATACTGTTACAGTTCTAGAGAAAATATTTAACAACCTTTTCTCATTCGCTTTCTAAAAAATCGAGTTCCTTAGCCTCTACTGTTGTGATTGCTTATAAAAGTGATTAAGTTAGACCGTTTTCGATTTCACCACTAGAAAGTTTCTCCAGTGCAGTTAGTGCCTTTAATTACATACCTAGTTTATGTGGTAAACACGGACATACTCTGGGGCAGTTTTCTATTGTTAACAGTAGTTATTAATTGTTATTTTGTGAAGTTACATATTATTGCTGTTTGCGATAGAGATTTGAGGTTGAGACGATCGATTTTGAGATTGAGAAGACAAAGACAAACAAGTATAGTTATACATCCGATGTGATACATACTACACACTACAGGAAAGTGTATGCAACGACACCACGCAGTTAATACAGTTACCGACCTACCCGAGTACTATTTGCAGCATGGAGACAAAGAACAGTCCGAATTCGGAGCCGTGAACTGAACAAGTGCAGTGAAGGAACTGGAATTTAATTTCCTCTATAATAGTATTACAATATATATGCTATATAATATATATTATAGTATTTTCTTATAAGATTATAAAAGCTTAACTTAACAACGATAAAACTGACTAGAAACAGAGACTGTAGTATTTCCTATACTATTTTTAATGTTTTATAAATACAAAACTATTGACAAAGTGATACAATTTAGGAATGCAAGCAATAATGCAATCATACATTTCCGATGTCCTTTTAGTTAAATGATAACGAAATGCTTAATATGTCTATGTCATAGTCATACAATACATTGTACTTCTTGGAATTATTATCCACGTTGTTGTAGTATAGCGTCATTGTTATATTACGTAATACATTATAACTATTTTATTGTGCTGAACTTGTCTAGTATGCTGTAATAGGTATATGAAAAGACTGCCTGCTACAGTATACCTATAATAGTGGTTATATATATTAGGTGGTTGATATTGTTGTGTTCCTGATCTTTTTGGATAGACTGTGACTACGTGTATGTTTTAGTTGTATTTGTGTGTAGGTGTGCGTGTAAGATAACTTTGTAGTAATACCTTCACGTAAACACTTGTACATCATCGTTTGAGATAGAAAATAGCTCTATAAGAGCTACTTACACCTTACTACCATGGCCATGGATGGTTGGGAAAAGGGGCGGCAAATGCACACTCAATTTTCTACTACTGCTCTTAATAGTCTTCACATTAAATCATCTGCTAACTTTAAACAAGTAAGTTACTACCTTTAAATACTTTATTTCCCTGTTTACTCTAATTATTTGTTTGGAAAAGTGCTAATATTATTGTCATTGAGTACAAATTGCCAATTCTCATTCTGTGTATTCTTTTGTTTTTGCTTTGGTTTGCCATTTTCTACCACAGACACTGCAATTGCAGCCTAATGTACTCGTACTGTAGCAATCAATTTTATGTACAATTGTTTCAACATTAAGGTCTTAAGGAAACTTAGAATGATTAATTACTTTTTTCATTAGTTTGCAATTGTGTTTGGTTGTAGTACGTGCAAATTTGTTTCAAGTGTCTCTTTATAAACATAGAATTTCAATCAGGAAGGGTCACACCCATGACCCACCAAACCCAATATAATATTGAATATAATTTATCAGTAAGACAAGAAAATCCTTGTACGATTTTAGCTGAAGTTGAGTGCCTTTTCTAATCGGAATTCGGGGTTTTGAGTTTGAGTTCAGTATTGTGTATATAGTTGATAGTAAAGTTATATTTATTGTTTATGTCCTATTTTATTGATTGTTTACACGAATTAACTCAATGCCATTTGAAGAAGGAAAACGCAGTCATTTCCTGTTGCCTATGCAGTCCAGTTCAATGATAAAATATTAAATGTTTTCATTATCAACTGCTTTCCTCGTGTTTCTTTGAATAATGGGGTTGGGATTTTAAATTATCAGTGTCAATAATGCCAATACCAACAGACAACAGAAATATAAAATTCTGTTTTTGTTATCTTCAACATTCAATCGTCACATCCTAGCCAATGTAGCGCCAATTACTGATTTGGTCATTACTAGAGATAATAGATCACAGTTGTGTTGTCCTTACATAATTGTTGATTGTGCAGCAAATACAAACATGTTGAATCGCTTTATTTATCAACAAGACAAACAACACTTTAGGGCTTAGGGACCCCACCAGGGGAAGTTGGGAATAGGTATGTATGTGAGCTTTTTTGGATTGTGTGTCTACTTTTTTTATCATTTTAATAGTATTTCTACTGTAGTATAAACCTGTATTGTGTTCAATTATATTACAGTATTGCAGAATTATTTTTGCATTATTATATTTAAGTTAAATATTTCATAGTAGATTGGGTTATAGTGCACAATGATATTGTTGAATAGCTTTGAAATTAGAGAAGAAATAAAGATAATAATGCGTTTCTAATAATCCACCGACGTAATATAATATATGAAGTAGCGACGGTTGATTGTTTTGAAGCTTTCGGTATAATATATATTGCATAGGTATGTGGTAACATAACGAGAGATCTGTTTTGACCTTGACTACTACAAGGAAATACCTGCTGAGATTAACTAATTAAGATTGTTCTGTATATCGGCATAAATGTATTTATGCTTTTCACATACTAATGTAAATATATTTCTGGGAAATTTACAGAGATAACGATAACGATGATCTAATTAACTAATGAATTAATTATAACTCTCCTTTTGTTAACAGCTAAACTTTCCTTCTTTCGCCATGGATGAAGACGGCACACCGCAGTTTCCATCGATGGGACCGTCCGCTCTTCTTGGCGCTCAGGCGACACAGCTATCAACGTTAGACGACAGAAAAGAGCAAAATTTTAATAGCATTTTTAACGAGTCTGGACTTTTATCACAAGGATTTTCAATGACAACTACAATGAAAGCCGTTAGAACAGAACAAGCTCAAATTTTTAATTCTTCCAGATTCACATCGTCAATGCAAAACCAGTCTGGTATTCCCAACAGTAATTCCTGGTTGAATATGAATATGAATATACACCAGAGTGGAGTTAAGGAAGTGACATCCAGTAGTGTTATTAATTCTTCATCGAAATCAGCAGAAGTTGGTATAATTCGCAGCATGTCTTCAAACTCCGGGTTTCCTCGGATATCCAATAATCTTCATTCGCCGTGTGACGACGACAACGGGTTTCCTAACAACGACCTACCAAATGGACTCCTTTCTTTTGATAATTCACTTTCTCCCATGAGAAGAAATCCCTTTGGCTTTCGTAACTTTGATAGACCACTATGGAAAGATCTTCCTCAGAATATTAAAAATTACCATAGTAGAATGACTTGGGATCCGTCTACGTTGCACTCAACAATGGGAACCTGTAGTACAATGCAATTTTGTTCGTCCCAACGAGCCGTATTTGATTCGTTTAATTGCGCATCCATTAAGTAAGCTTTTAATTGTTTTAATATTCAGTTCATTAAATTACTACAGTATATTTGACCCAGAAATCATGACATGTTTTTATTTTTATTTTTAAAGAACCATGGAGGATCACAAAATTATTTTACGGCAGTCGTATGGAGCATCAGAGTCCGAATCAGATGATGACGATACTGATTTCGAAGGAGTAAAAAGTATTACTTACGAACAAAAACCTGCTCTTCCTTACCAACAGAAATTAGCTATAACAGATAAACCATATTACGAACCATCAGAAACAGAAGACGATAATAGTTCTGTTGCTCCATTTGATCTCGACCAAAGGTACGTATTCACAATATGCTCTCAAACTATATCCTCACTTGGGCCAATGAATTATATTTATAGCTAATAAATGTTATACTAAATGTATTTAATGGTTTCAACAGTCCTCGCAACAGTATTGTAACATCAGAATGCATGTCAACGCCAGAGCATCGACGATGCCATAAAGTAGCACAGGAGCTGCTAACTACCGAAAGAACTTATGTCAAGATACTTCATCTCATCGATCAAGTTTTTCACTTTCGCGTTGATCAAGAAAATCGGCAACAAACAATGTTTCCCTCAGACACAGTTACTCAGATGTTTTGTAACATAAAATCATTATATCAACTACATCATGATCACTTACTCCCTTTATTGGAAAAGCGGTTAGAGAATTGGGAAGAAGATCCTCGCATAGGTAATGAATTATAATGCGTATAATTAATATCCATTTTTTGTGGAGTTAACGTTTTCGTCTGTCATTAAATAAATTGAAACGAATCCATAACTCTAATATCAATTTTAGGCGACATTATGAAAGATTTTGCACCATTCCTGAAAATGTACTCGGAATATGTTCAAAATTTCGACAATTCCATAAACCTAATCAACGTATATCGGGAAAAAAATCCACGATTCGCTAATATTGTAAATGAAATCCAGGTAATAAAAACAGAAATTGTTATTTTTGTATTAACGCTTTCATGCAATTCAGAAAATAACAATAAAAATAGTTTAATTAATTGACATTACTGCTTTACAGAAAATGGAAGCGTGTGGTAACTTGCCGATTCAACACCACCTAATTGGACCTATACAACGAATACCGCGATACAGACTGTTATTAGAAGCATATTTAAGGAAATTGCCTGACGATTCAAAAGACAAAAAGGATGCAGAAAGTAAGTGTAATGTTGTCTAAATCTGTCACTGATTTAAGAATACGCAAAGTAGCTATGTTTACCTAATCGTAATTATTTTTCACAGAGGCCCTCGAAATAGTGTCAAAAGCTGCAGAACACGCCAACGAAGCCATGAGGAGGATAGTCGGATTTAAGAAACTTTTAGAGATTCAAGAAAATGTAAAAGGTGCTGTAGATCTTGTAAGTCCAACAAGAATATTGTTAAAGGAAGGAAAAATATCGAAAATATCGGCCCGTACGGGTGATCATCAGGAGCGATACGTTTTCTTGGTTGGTATTCTTTTAAAACATATTTGTTATTATTCATTTATTTTGATTACGAATGTGATTTTAATCTAGATATAATTATATTTATATTATTTGCTTTTTATTTAAATTATACAGTTGAGCGACATGCTTTTGCTGTGCTCAATGCGACCCATGGCAAATCGAATGATTTCGAGCGCTCCGTACCAATTAAGAGCTCAACTTAATGTTATAAGTGTTAATGTAAATGAGGGAGACGATTTGGAAGTTCCGAATACCTTTTATATAGAGGACAACAGAAAGAAAATTGAACTGTACACTATGTAAGCATAATAATTTATCAATTTAAAAAATTCCATTTTTGCACAATTTATCTTTACCGGTTTAGTGTTTATTATCCTATACAAATCCATTATTTTTTAGTACACCTATTGAAAAAGAGAACTGGATGAAAGCTATTTACGGAGCCAGAGAAGATCTTTTAGAGCGAAAGTCTTCTTTACGATTAAGTCCTCATAGCCCTGCCGAATATGAATTAGGAATCAAACAGCCGGCAAAAATTAAAAGCGATTCAGTTTCGAAATGTATGGAGTGTCACTTGTCTTTTACCATGCTGAAGCGGAAGCATCATTGCCATGCTTGTGGAAGTGTAAGAAAATATTATTTCGCTTTCCACCAAAATTAATTCGCATTTCCTATGAAACATTGTTGTAACATGAAATGAAATATGAATATAGGTTGTGTGTGCCAAATGCTCGGACTCAAAGATTGCACTCCAATATGCTGGAGGAAAGTCTTGTCGTGTCTGCAAAGCATGTAAAGATGTGCTACAAGCCAAAGATTTAACAGATAAGAATAACTGTGATTCGGAACCAGTAACACCAGAAGAGCCGTTGGAAAAGGCTAGAGGTGTATTGGATGTACGTCTTCCCACATTATAATAAATGTTTCAAAAAGCTAATTTCGCTTTATATGAATTTAAAGTTGAAATTCTTAATATGATTAAAAAGTTACTAATTATTTCCTTCTTTTTTAGGTACCAGCTGCGGCTCCTGCAGTTTTTAGTGGTTATCTAAATTTGAAATTACGAGGGAAGAAAGAATGGATTAAGAGGTGGTTTGCTTTGCGAAGTGATTTTGTTCTCTATTGTTATGACAAGGAAAACGACGAGAAAGTAAGTTTCTCATTGAAAAAATATTACATTATAACATGATTAAAAAGGTGCCGCATGCCGTCTCAATTTATTGACAAAAGTAGCTTAATGTATACAATAATGAAAACGTTAAGATGATTCTATGACTCTTTTAGGCAATGACTGCTACACCTATACCAGGAATGGCTGTTCTAATGGCAGACGATCTACCCAAATCTGATACTAATAATCTTCCACAGGGGGAAAAGGAGAAAGTTTTCAAAATCGCACATGGCCACGGCCGAAAATACTTTATCTTCCAAGCTGTCAATAGAGAAGAAGCATTACAGTGGCTTAATAGACTTCAAATGGCTGGGAAAGCTGAGCTTAGCAGTGCTAACAATACCGTCGCCAACGCTAACAATCAACCATGACATATCTATTGTTATTATCTCAGAATTATTGAGTTTTATAGACTAAGTATAGCAATTATGTCTATGTCCATTAGCATAATGTTGGTTTCTCCTGTGTTGCAAGTATATGGAGTACCCATATTTCTGTTGTGGTAGTCACAAAGTGCAACACAAAAAAAAGCTTAAACAATTTTACAAGCTACTGCCTAATGAACACAATACACTACTATACTGTAAGAACGCGTTTTCAACTTAGTACTTCCTTTTATATACTGACTAGAGCGACAACCGTGCCGTTGTAATTGCAGAGCAATAATTAGAAATAGAATTTAAATGAGAGTAGGGTAGAATAGAGGGGCCGCATAAGTAGTTAATATGACTGTAAAATAACGAAATCTTTTGTAAAAAGAAGCTAGTGTGAAAAACAAATTCACTTTCATATGCATTTGAAATTACGAGGTTGTGCTGCTTCTTATGCTTTTCAAAGCATAATAATAATGTTAGTAAACAATAAATATTATACCTAAACCTTCCCAAAGTTTTAATAATAATGTTATTATGTATCTTTGTAGGGCAATTCGTACGTACATATACCTAGTACCTACTTAAACCTCTTGCGTATCACTACATCATAAGTATTTACTTCAATAGCAATGCATTATAGAGCTAATCCAAATACAATGCAAACAATCAAATGCTAATGTTATGATATTTATTGCAAATATTTGCGTTATGTAACGGTGAACTGAGAACAATCATTTGTTTTGGTACCTATATGCTTTGTGGCAACATCATTTCACTGTGTTAATCTACTCATTAATTTATTGTACAGTAAGATCATTATGAATTGTAAATATTATTGTTTTCAAATGAAATATTACGTACCTATATATTTTAGCTTTAATAACTGCACACCGAAAATGCAAAATGTATTATGTAGACAGATTTTGATAGTTTTCTATATGGGAGTATGGAAGATCTATTGACATACTTAAGTAAATAGACAGGTACAAAACTTAAGGCTTTTTAGATTTAAATTGCTGTGCAAAATAGATATATTATGTGTTATATTAAATCGCTACGAGAGTGTAATAGTTGCCATATTGTAAAACATAGATTTTATGTTAGTTGTAAGTATTAAGGAAATGTTAACCAACTGTTTAAGTGGTTTCGTTGCCAATTTATGTGCTATTGATATAATGTCTTAAATAAATTAACAATATGCATGTTGCTATAAGCTTCTCATTGCAAATTACTTTTTATTGATTAATTTTTTGTCCATAGCATATTATTAAGCATTTTTAGCACCACCGTAATAAATACTATTGCATAAATCATTCACGAGAATGATGGATAGACACGCTGATGTGGGGATTTGTGATACATTTCTTTGTGCCTTAATTTCTCGATGCCGAATACTAAGTAAACCGCTTAACTTTCACTTTTGATCACGAATCTTAGTGATAGTACTCTCAGGATTAGGATTAGCGTACTAGGGTATTGGCATTGCATGATTATGACATAACTCCTTGATCCGCCAAAAGGGAAGGCGCATAATTCAAAAACCTACGTCACCTGGTGGATTTTGTGTTTTCTTCGATTTTTAATTCTCAATTCATTTCGTCATTTGAATTTATCCAATTGGCAAGATTAAATGTGAACTATATAGTTGCTGTAAAAAATGTCTTAAAGTCGTGAAATGGGGTGTTAGCTCAAATCGTCTTAATCAAGTCAATCGAGTCACATTCGTGAGTTAAACGCTGCATTAGATAAACAATAGTCGATTGGGTTCGTGTACATTTTTGGGAACTGTTAGAATTAATATAGATTATATTATATAATTAGCCGTACTCCCAAATACCAAACTTTGTACGCCTTTCACAGATCATCGTATCGTCGGAAAATTTCAGTGACCCAGATACAATTATAGTCTTTCAAGAGAAGCAAGTATGAATGGTGAAGCAAAAAAGGGTCAGCAATTATTTTATTTAATTATCCATTAACCTTATACAAAATCGAACACAGGCGATGCGCGATGTCAGGGCTACTCATTTTCAGAGTCGGATATCAGAGTACACTTCACTATACACACAGCACAATACGCAATGCTAACTTGAATAGCCCTTACATCACCTTTGTGTCCTATTTTGGATTAGGATACTTATTACTTTAATTGTCAAAAGTATTCAAAATTAATTATTAACTTTAATCTTATCTATGAAATCCAACCTTATTTGTAACTAATCAAATACCAGACCTTCCTTCAATAGGGACATTATAACTGTTACTAATTGTCTAACTGCTTATTAGTTAGTAAGTTAATGGTTAGTGCATTTCAAAAAGTGAGATCAATGTACTTGGACTTAGGCTGTCGGTGGAATGAAGCCAGACAGATCAGAAGTGTATTTTCATTAGGTATCTCTTTAAGAAAGATCCCCAAATTTTTTTTTCGTTTAGAATTGTATGTATCTAAATACCTAAAGTTTTCCAAGTTTGCCTTAACTGATGAATATGCATTTTTATAATTTCAGGCGCTGCAAAAAGAGCAAAAACGGCTCCACGAAATCGGAATCCAAAAAGAAAGAAGTATTCGTGGAAGGAAGGAGACATCTTTTTGATCGACAAAATCGTTGGTAAACGTGTTAATCCCAAAACTGGAATGATTGAATACTTACTAAAATGGATTGGCTTTTCAGAGTAAGTTGTATTAATTTAACTGTTCCCAAGCTACAAAGTACATTTCCCTCTCGTTATAAATATGCTTGTGATGGTATACCTAAGAGCATTGTAATATTTGTTAATGTAACTGTAACTTTGTTCATATACATAGCATATTAACTTTCCCAACTCCCATTGTTCTTCAGTGATAAAATAGGTAAATATTGTATATTTTTCAATTACAGCTCTGATAATACTTGGGAGCCAAAAAACAACATTTTTTCTCAATGTTTAGTTGACGATTATGAAAAGTTGATCTCCGAAAATAAAACTGGTGGGGATTCTGCACAGAAAACTGGCGAAAATCAACAGACAGAGGAGCAAAGTGGTAGCAGTGCTAAGGTTACTGCTGTTAACCCGCCTCCTACAAAGGTGGAAACATTGACAGTCTCCAGTAATTCACATGCTTCGTCGCCAAGTGCTAAGGATATCAAAGAAGAACGTGTATCTCCCGAGAAATCCCCTGGAAATAATATAACAGACACTGTCAAAGAGCTAGACACATCCAACATTGAAATTTCTTCTGGGATAAAAGTAACTGTGAAGTCAGAACCAGAACTTGCTGAGAAAGCTGTCGAAGAGGAATTTATTCTTCCGTTGACATCTGAGGAATTTGAAAACATGAAGAAACAAGCTCAACCCCCCTAGACTATCCAAGTTCAATCGATTTTTCCAAGCATGGTAATTTTATTAGTATAGTACACGTATAAGCAGAACATAGGTATAATTTATATAGTTTAAGTAAATAATACGAAATTACACTGAACAGAAATGTATGACAAGTATATAAATAAGATGCAATCGTAATCTGTAGAATTAGAGAGTATGATCAATATTGTTGTTAATATTGTTGTTGTTTACTACTATTTAGTAATGTTATTTGAATTACACAATAATAAGTTGTAAGCAGACCCTTTATATGATGATATTTATCATGTAGCATTTTGTTCAATTTTCAACAACCCGGTATGTTTTTATTGTCGAATAGTTCGATAATTATGCAATTTGTAATTGTAACTCGTATAATTTTCCATTGAAATATAGCGCATTTTTATTTTGGCTTTAATCTTACCAACCAAAAATATCTGTTCTACACAACAATTGAATCATAAACATTAAGTTTCCTTAAAAATGAAACATTGTTACGACATTTAGTAAGCAGAATAATGTCAAAATATATTGTAGCTTTAACAAATCGTCCAAAATGTATTATTGAGATAGACTTTTATACTGAATGCATCTTTGTTGATAACTGGCTTTTTAGAATTGGCTGCAAGCATATCCTAATGTAATGATGATCTATAAAACTTATTAAGTTTTGACCTAGTTTACTCGTTATATAACCGTTGTTCTACGCTACAGGGACAACAGATCCTTCTGATTTCTTACAACAGTTTTGCTATATTATAAAAACAGTTACAAATACAGTTACTTATTTACCAATTATACATATTTTGTAACCTCAAAAGAAAAAAGTAACAAATAAAGTTTAAAAGTATATATCTTCAACAGCAGCTTTATTATCTCATTAGTTGAATATCCAACAGGGTAAAACCAAAAGTTGTATTGAGACATCAATATTTAGAATATAGCGATAACAATCTTTAGAATATGCTAATAAATTACATATTAATTAAGCAGTAGTAATATGCTAATGAATACTAATGAAACCGATGTAGTTTTTCATCAGCTTTAAAATTTTGCATTAAAAAGTTATGAAGTAAATAGAAACTGATGAAATCAAGAAATTGCTAATTGATACCAATCCAATGCATTGTTGTGTAAGTGGTAGCTGTGAAATGAAAGAGCGAGAGTAGGCAGTAGAAACACCATAGTTGACAATCTTAATAATATGGGAGAGTAGGAAAGGATTGTCTTGTTGCCTAGAATTCCACATAGCAGAAATCGTAGCATTTTAAGGCTTGCTTGAGAGAGAGGCAAGCACCAGCATGAGTCCCGCGGTCCACCAGCATAATTTGGCATCAAATACTTTTATGGTGTTACACATAAATGCAAAAATGCAATCAAGCATACAAAATATTCATTGTTCATATCTTAGTAAAAACTTATAATTAGTAGCATTCTGCCGAATATAATCATTTTACAATTAAACTACGTATAACTTAGAAAACTAAAGGATGTAGTTAGTAATGGAACAATGCAAATGAGACGAGTCGTTATCGTTGGGATTTCTTGGGAAGCCTCTTGATTGTCTCAACAATATCAAGTATAGAATATTAATTAAAACTACAATTTCCATATTATTTATGTCGACTGGTACAAAAATTAACACAATGAACGTAAAATTCAGTGATTTACTTATTATCCTACTAATTCTTCAGGAAGACAATCAACCGTTGATTGGAATGGTACGAGAAACTGAAGTTGCTGCATATGGAGGTCATTTCCTAATATTACGTTACATTGTCCGAAATGGAAAAGAACATCAAGTCTGACTCGGAAGAAGATCTTCCACGGCCTTCGTCATCAATACCGGAAAACGGTACCACCGTAATTTCAAAGTTCTTGTCAACAACAGGCTTACTTAATAAATTAATATCAGTATTCTAAATAAAAATTTCATTTTACAAAGAAATTGTTTTATGTTTATATATTGTCATAAATGATGATGTAGAAGTTGAAGAGTCAAGCATTTCTCAATCTGAAAACTGGCCACACCAAGAACTTGCTCTTCTGATGAGTCCTCTTAACGTCATTGACATGGGAGAACCCCATTTTATATATGAATAATTCTATCCTACTGTAGGACATTATTAAAACAAATACAACTCTTTAGTGAGTCACCAATTTTCAACTTAATTAGTCGTACCTGTATTTGTATATATATTTTACATGCTCTCTCGTACACTCCACGGGGGACTGATTATGTATGTATCATGATTTTTTTAGCGTATGCTAAATATGTTTTAGCGTATGTTAATAATCTTAATATTCAGTTTTATTATTAGTTAAGCTTTCAGTTAATACTAAAACCATTATCTAAACCTATTACTGATATTTCATGTCAACTGCTCTGTTGTGGATAAACCCCGAAGGGACAGTGTTTCAAAAATACTTTATATCAACATTTAAATTTCGACTTGGCCACTACGCAGAAAGCATTTATACATTCTAATTGATAGCTATAGTACTAATATATTATATTAACCTACGGTATTTGTCAAATATCAAGTCATACGGCAATTTAGGAAATGTGGTGTTTTGAGAGGTAGGTATATGTTTCCTGGTACCCCAATGGGGAGAATTACTTTCATTTATTTAATAAACAATTTTCTTGCAATTTTCATTTGACTGGAAAATAGATACAAAATAAATATTTACTTTATCCTAAATACTATGTTAATGTGTAATATGGCATTTGCCTTCCTGCATGGCTATTGCTAGGCTGTGCATATATAATGGGGTTAAATGATATACTTACTCCGTAATACAATTTTTGATTAATTACTACAGTAGGCTATGAATAATGAATATTAGTACTATCATCAATCATCATCCGGAGCCTGGGATTCATTTCGCTGTTGTGCTTCTTCCGGTTTGTCCTATTAAATGATACGAACCAAGTTTAAGTAACTATTAGCTACATAATAATGACAAATACATTTCAATTTCAAAACAGAAAAGGCCAAAACGTTACCAGAATCTGTATAGTACTTCTGGTGGCATCCGTATCATCGTATCTTGCATTCGTATTGCTAGTCTGTTGGCAAACGAAAATAACCACTTATTGCAACAATTAATATTCTAATGCGTTGCGTATTCGCAAGATCGTACATATCACTTTGCTTGCTTAACAGTAAATTAAGTATATTTCCCTCACCAAATTATCAGGAGCGTTATTTAATTCGCTTGATGTGGGTGTATTTTGCTGGGGTTCAAGAACAGACGCTGGAAGCGCACCGTTGTTATTATAATCTGGGCTAGAGAGAAGACCACCTCCTTGAATCCAAAGACAAATTACATAAATATGATTATAAAGTTATAATACACAATTTAAAGCATACAAATTAGATGTGAATAAAGTGTTATTAGCAAGCTAACTGACTAATGTTAAACTACATTAGAACTGAGAACTTCTAAATCCATTACCTGCATTACGCCCTTCCCTTTACATTTTTAAATGTAAACAAGGCTTCATACTTCATACATCACTATAAGTTGTATTTACTAAAATCTCATTATGGAACACTATGAGGTTGTGCCAAATGTCAACGCAATTGCTAGCATTGCAACGTTGTAAAACGACCGAGAATTGTAAACGGTACAAAATGCAAAGCTAATCTAGTTTCAAGTTTCATGAGAGCGACAAAGACGCGCAAATGTATTTTTATATATTTATATATATTGTAGTATAAATATCTTAATTGCAAATGACAAATCATAGCTTGTGTGCGCTTACACATAGCTATGATACAAATATATATATGTGTGGATTAACATTTCCTACTTTGCGTGTCGAAATCGAAACGTCTCAATCCAAATTCTTCTTCCAAATCTCGGTCATACATTAACACAGGACTGCCTAGTGGGGCGTATGCCATTTCTAGAAAAATAATCTCATTTAGGTACTTAATTAAGAAATTACGTGATAAAACACAGGTATTGAATGTAGGTCAGAACAGTTATATGACGCTACCTATAGAAATGGAATTTAAATATTAGGCGATGATTTTACTACCGCAATTTAACTATTTACAGTTGTAATTCAAAACTGAGTGAACTATTTTTTGGTTTAATCCATTTCACATAGGAAATGATAAAATCTTACCTTCATTGAACGTTGTTTCATCAACAGGGACAGTATTCATAAGCATACTTTATGCATTTACTTACCATTGAGCTGTGCAATTAGCTCAGTTATTGGTCTTATCGCAGGGATGTACAATTGTCGCAGAAGAGTATCTTCTGCTGTCATGTCCAGGTTTTCTTCAAAGCTACGGCCTCCAGAATATCTCATATTTAGCTGCGATGGAAGCCCAAAAGAGACAATTTCTTCATCGTCCTACAAATATTTGTATTGCTTAAGAATAAATATTTTATCTAAATGCAATAAACGCAAGATGCAGTCCAATACACAATAAAATGTTAAATAATGTTTTGCCCTAGATAAACTTTTAACAATAATGTGTTTTGTCTGACTAAAGGGAGACTTACCTCATTCAATTTGACTTGATAATCAGGTAATGAATCTCCTTTCATAAACCCAGCCTTCGTAGTCCATCCATGATCTATAGTAGGCATAATTATAATATTTAGTTCATATAGTTATTAGTTATGACCACAGAATCGTCATTAAGCCCTAATGAAAACCATATATGAAGAAGTCCTAAGTCTAGAAAAGTAGACATCTGCCCGGCACGGTTGCCCTTTCGTGCAAAGGAGATAAAATGTCTTTTAGTAGAGTCAACTTGTTGCTGGACCTGGATAAGTGCGCTACGGTTACATATTTCTGTATTACAACTAGTAATATGTGAAAATAATAATTGATAGTCGTACTCATTTTTGGGAGTAGATAGAGCACATCCAGAATTGCGATTACGATGGGTTAGGTGACGGAGAACTCAAAGTGCAAAAAAATTAATCCAAGGTGTTGAGGCGATAGATTCAATACTCAATTGCAGAGATTCAGCACAAAACAAATTAGAAATATGTATTTCAATCTGGTAATCTAAGAACCTCGTATATTATTCTGTCTGTAGTTACATGGATGACGTAGTGTAAAAAGTTATGTATGCAAATAAGATTGGTAGATGTAAAGTAAATACACAGTTTGCCTAGCTGCGATGCTGCGAATCTGAAATCCGATCTACTACTTCTCAGCCAGCAAGTCAAGTCAAAATTTCCAAATTGCTTACACTTGCATAATCTTATCAAATACAATGCGTAAGGTACCAGCAACAGCGAGCTTCAGTACTTCCCGTCATGCTCACAATTATTTCCATTTTGCAATTCCAATTCCATGTACATACACAGATTCCTATTTCAACTCAACGGACTCGATTTTGCCTACACTAGCACTTTTCTTGATAGCGATTGCTCCAATATATTATGTAGTAGTTAGGTACTTTTACTTTACATGAGCAGAAGCTCTCCTTGTATGACGAATTACAAAAATATTATTGAGATCAAAGACAATATCGAACATTGTACTGTAGCTCTATGATGAAACAAGATTATTATGTTTATGGATATAATGTGGAAAAAGATGTTGCTTATTATGGTCAGGTGCCACCAATTTATTCAATACAAAAATTTGCAGGATTTACAACGGCATCCCCAAGAATATTTGTTATTCAAAATCACAGCTTCGCTAATGTAATGTAATGTAATTTTATTTTTAACTCATAACTCTTTGCGAAGAGTGTAAACTTAAAACAATTAAACAATTCATTTTATTTTTAACCATTTTCTGTTCAGACCATTTTCAGACCACTCCATTTTTAACCATTTTCATCGATACATAATAACTATTTCTTAGATATATATAATAATGAGCTATAGCTATCATCTAATAGTGCACATGTTATTTAGGTACTAAATATAATTACAAATAGTTAATATAGCGACATTTAAATCCTTAGATTACATTTAACCTTTGAGAACGTAAACAACCTGGAACATTTTGGGGATATATTTTCAGAATACAATTAAAGGATAAATATTTAACGCAATGTTTCTTTCGGCGTACATTTCATGGATTTTTGCAAAGATTACTTTTCAGCAAATGGGCTTTTCGGCTCGGTCACCATCGGCGTATTATTACTTTATTCGCCAAGCCACAATTTTCGTCAATCTAGGAAATGGGGTGGCTTTGAGAGGTACTGCTTTCTGGGACCACGATGGGGCGAACCTTTACTAAAGTTCCTTTCTCGCATTTCTCTTTGTCTCTGTTGTCGGGCCTGTTGACCAACGGCCGCAATTGCTGCTGCAGCTCGAGCAACTGCATCAGATTCCTCCTGCTGAATAAAATGAACACATTTTAAATCATTTCGATTAATCGGATATATCAAACTACTTTATCTTATTACTTAAAACATATTAAGCAGATGTTTGTAATTTAATTTAAAAATAGAAAAGATAGAAAAATTACCTGAATTTCAATACTCCTGGCGGTAGCGGTTCTTGCATTCCTGTCGTTGGAATTCTGTTGGCAAAAAGAAATTCAACGTTATGTAACATTTCATACTACAAAGGGAATGTGTATTTTTACACAAATTTAATGATTTGCAAAATAAATCAAATGTTTTACTCACCGGGTTATCATGGACGTATGCTACAGCAGTGGCCAAGGCATTCAACCCATGTTCGTCCTCTCTGCGATCCCAAGTATTTTTGTAGGGCTGAACGCCAAATTGCTGATTCCTACTATTAGGTTTCCATTTTCCATTTGAATCCATTCCTAGGTCGTTGACTTGACCAGAGGAGTAGACATTTCCGGAATTTTTAAGGATTCCCTCTGTGGGCGAGGAATAGTCAGTTGCAGCAGACGACGTCACCGTGTTGTTATTCGTGTACGACGAATGATCACTTTGAGGGGATGTTAGACCACGAGAGATGAGGTAGCTTCTTGTGTCCGTCGGCATGGAAAAGTTGTGGTCGTCACTATTTCCTCCACTTTTCCATTTCCCACTTCCATCTCCCTCCATCCCATTGATTGTTGTGTTGGTAGTTATGGGGCTGCAATTTCTGGTGTCCCTTGAGGTCATGGAGGTAGTATAACTAGTTTCAACGGAATAAGTCGGACGGGAATTATCTGGTGACTGAGAGTATAGTTGTTGTTGCTGTTGTGGTTGGAGTTGCTGTTGTGGTTGTTGCTGATAGGCAGAAAGGGAAGTGGTAGAGTAATCTTGGATGTGATAATCCGCATGTGATGTGATTGAGGGATACCAATGATGCATGGCTCGTGCTCGACTAATCAGACTTATATTCTCATCTTTGCGAACGACAGACTGGGCAACTGCTGTGTTCCCATTGTACGAAACTTCGACTGGAAGCGGAGCCGCATTCGGTATGTAATTACTATGTGGGGGTGCGATGACCACTTGCAATTGCTGACCTTGACCCTCTCCAATTTCTCCAGCGTTTATCAGTCGAGGATGGTCCAATCTAATGTGAGGGTTGGGGGTGTTCCCAATATCTTGATTAGGTGTCGTAGCTGCGTAATACAGTTGCAGGTGTTGATTGGACTCGTCCGACTCATTTGAATTAGGTTTCTGAATTCCAATTGCCTCGGCATACAGTAGCCGTAGTTTGGCTGGAGGACCGGTATTTCCAACTTGAGGGTCCATAGTAGCAGCAGCTGCAGCATATAAAACTTGAACATCTTCCCCGAATGGGGTATCAGTTTCCATCATATGCTGCTCACCATTGGACCGCACAAAATGTATATTGGCTGGATTAATGGGACAGGTAAAAGACTCATCGTCACAAATAAACTGAACACCGCAATTAGGGTCGATTTCGGTTCCGGGGGGTAAATCTGACATTTTGGGATGCAAGAAGTATTTCTTAGTGCTACTTGACGGAGACGTATTTGTCGTATTTTGACTACTTGTTGACGCTTGCGAATAAATTAAACCTCGACTTCTTACATCTTCATAAGCAGCAGAATAAGAGGTGGTAGAACTTCTTTCAGCATTAAGTGCTTCCAATTTTCTTTTCTTGTCTCGAACGTCTTGTCGTTCCATTTTCCGAATATCCACTTTGGCTGACTGGAGAGGTGGTGTGTAGGTCCTGGATGTCATGCGCCGTCTTTTACGAGGAGGAGGAGTTACGGGGGATGGAGATGGGGATTGCAATTGCGGCGGTAATTCTATAATTCCTTCAGGTGCATCAAAGGCTTCGCTAAGCTCCCTTTGTTGCTTCGGTCTCATTGAGCTTATTGTAGGTACAATCATTTCAGTTCCAACTTTTGGAGTATTAACAGGGGAGATTCGTCCAAAACGCATCTCTCGTGATACAACTGTTCTATAGTAACCTGAGAAGTCAAAGTCGCATGTACTTCCTTCACAGTTCAACAATGAAGATTTGACAACGCTTTCAAAGATGGAACCCCGGTATTGTAGAGGCCTAAAACCCATAGTAGTCTTGACGTCAGTATCAGCGTTGTAATCACTCAGAGATGAAGTGTCAGGAGTTCCGAGGGATTCAGAAAGCTCAACCGTCGAATCATCATCGGTATCCTTACTGTCTATTGATTGTCCTGGAGATACGCAGGTATCTTGCAGATATCTTTCTTCCAAGGTGCCAACAGATGTTTCACAAGGTTCAACGATGGAATCATCAATGGTTTTGCTTTCCACGGATGCTAATGGCGCTGCCGATTTTGATTCCAACTCATTTTCGTCTGGGATTATGTGCGAATGTGAAACTGACACAATGTAGCCGGGTTTATCTTGTTCAGCATCACTTGTTTCTTCTGTCTCTTTGCCTTTGGTACTAATTGGAATTTCCGAAAGTTCAACAGTTGATTCCTCAATGCTTTTCCTTTCTTCGGAATCTACCGGGGCTGTTGATTTTGATTCCAATTCACTTTCATCAGGAGTCTCTAGACGGTAACCAGTTACACTGGAACAGGTCTGCTTTGGCTTAATGTCACTTTCTCCCATATCTGAATCGTTTACTTGGTACTTGGTTCTTCCCTTACTAATTGGTGTTTCAGAAACGTCAACAGTTGGTTCCTCAATGCTTTTCTTTTCTTCCGAATCTACTGGGGCTGTTGATTTTGATAACATTTCACTTTCATCAGGAGTCTCTAGACGGGAAGCAGTTGCACTGGAACAGGTCTGCTTTGGCTTAATGCCACTTTCTTCCATTTCTGACTCGTTTACTTGGTACTTGGTTCTTCCCTTACTAATTGATGTTTCAGAAACGTCAACAGTTGGTTCCGAAATGGTTTCTCTTTCTTCGAAAGTCAATGGCGCTGTGAATTTCGTTTCCAATTTCTTTTCATCCGAAAATATCTGTAAACAGGGAACTGCTTCAATCTTCCTTTTGGATTCTTCCAGCTCCATGTCAGTTTCTTCCACCTCCAAGTCAGTTTCTTCCACCTCCATGTCAGTTTCTTCCACTTCCAAGTCACCTTTTTCATTGTCCTGGGCAGTAATAGGTGTTTCAGAGAGTTCAACGGCAGGTTCCCCAATGCTTTTACTTTCTTCTGATGGAATTGGCGCTTGTGGTTTCGCTTCTAATTCACTTTCGCTGGGAGTTAATTCTGAGTAGGAAGCTGTGTCATTGCCATTTTCGGAAACATTAACACTTTTATTAGTTTCTTCCTGTTCAACGTTACTTTCTACCTTTTCTGATACTTTGTCTTGGATACTAATTGGTGTTTCAGAAAGTATAGCCGTGGTATCATCCTCATTGCTTCTACTTTCTACGAGCGCTACTGGTGTTGTGTGTTCTGTCTCTAATTCACCTTTATCGGGAACCATATCTGATTTTGAAGAATCATCATAGTTGGTATTAGTTTCTCCTAGTTCCATCTCACTGTCTTCCTTTGCTGCCTCATTGCCATCGACATTAATGGGTGATTCAGAAAGTTCAGGTATGGGTTCTTGTATGTTTTTACTTTCTACTGATGTTACCGGAACTTCTTCGGAGTTCGTTTCCAATTCATTTTCATCTGGATAATTGGCGACCATTTCATTCTTTTCAGTAACTGTACTGTTAAGATTTCTTCTGCCTTGTTTCGAGTCACTTTCCTCGTTGTCGACATCATTTTCTTCAGGTACCCCATCACTACTTTCTTCCTGCTCCACGTCAATATCTTTCTTTTCTAATTCACTGTCTATGGTACTTCCAGATGCTTCTAAAATATCCACGGTGGGAACATCAACGATTTTACTTTCTACTGATGCTACCGGCACTATGGAGTTCGTTTCCAATTCACTTTCGCCAGGAGTTATTTCTGGATGTGAAACTATTTCTTCAAGATCTATAATTTTGGAACTGGTTGATTCCACTTCGTCACTATCTTCCTTTTCTGACTCGCTGCCTACGATACTAATTTGTGTTTCAGAAAGATCATTGGCAGGTTTGCTTTCACTTTCCTCTAATGCTTCTGGCGCTGATGATTTCGTTACTAATTCAGGCTGAATGGGATTTGATGTGGTTTCTGAATGATGAACTGGTTCATCATATTCAGAAACTTTAATACTGGAAGTGTATTCCTGTTCTACGTCACTTTCTTCCTTTTCTGACTCACTGTCATCCCTTGCTATTTGGATGTTGTTTTTTCGGGATTTGTTGTTACTGAAATCGCAAATATCTGGACTAGCAGGCTCAGCATTCATATTAAGTGCAGCGATTTTCTTTTCTTTGTCCTCCAGCTCTGTTTCATTTTCATCTTCATCATAGTCTAATGGAGTAATGGCGTCCTTATCGAATTCCTTCTCGTCTTCATCAGAAACATCGCCACTTGCAATTTCCTCTTCGTTGTCCAGAAGATCAGATTTTGATTCCGCCTTTGGCATAACGATTTCGATTTTATCCGGAATAATTTCACTTTGAGATTTATGACTAATTTCTGGATTGGCGCTTATTTCTTCTTCAGCTAAAATTTCTTTGGCCACAATTTCTGTTTCTTCCTGGATTTTACTTTCCACCGACTTCAACGGACAGATGAATTGCGTTCCAACATCTCTTTCGCTGTGTGAGGAGTTGGTGGGACTTAAACATGGCTCTTGAACCTCTTGAGCTATAGCGGAAACATTGCCTTCTACAGGAACAATTCCTATCGTTGCTTGATAAAGTGGCTCTCCAAATTCTGGATCTGGGTCCGTTTGTTGACCTGTTTCTCGACTTGCTATTTTCTTCGTTCTGACCCCATTCTCAGTAGCACCAACTTCTTCATCGTCCAATAACTCCCCTTCTTCCAAATCATCATTCTCCATCATCATAAGGGGTGGCAAATGAGATAACGTAAGACTTTTCTCCTGTAATTGTAAAATTATTTTAAATTATTTTCTACTCTCATTTACTTACGAATGTATTTAATTAGGGTGTCTTCTTATAAAATATAACGCGCTTAAATCCTAAATATTTATCTAGCTAGGAATACAAATTAATATACATCCTACATATGCAAATATTAAATTGTGTCGTACTGTTTATATCAATCTTAATTTGCAACAACTTCGTACTAGATATACTAAAGGTAAAAAAAATGAATGTCTCTGAAAGTAAAATTGGCTTACGTTAGTTGCAGTTTTGGATTCCACTCCAGTATCTTCTAATATTTCCAGTGCATTAGAACAGGGGGATGATATCTCTTCAGTATTCAGAGCGCTGTCTTCCTCTAACTCGCTATTGGAATCCCTAGAGCTAGATACTTTGATATCGTCTATTCTTTCATCGAACTCTGAAGCTTTTTCTGTTTCCGATTCCATATCAAGTTCCTCAAGATTTTCAGTCTCTCCATCACAAAGTGATTCAGCAATTATTAATTCGCCTTCTTCTAACGTATCGTCAATTTCGCCATTCATAAGTGGCTCGTCAGAATATTTTATGGGTGAATCTTCCACGGACAATGATGAAGTTGAATCGTCGTTGCACAGTTTTAATGACACATCTTCGTTAGACAATTTCATTGACAAATCTTCATTAGACGATTTTGAATTAGATTCTTCGCTTAATTTCTCTGAGAGGTCTTCTTCAAATTGGGATGAAAGTTGCTTGTCGAATTTTGAAGGGAATACTTCGTTTAATTTTAAAGACAAACTGTCATATGAAAAATTGGCGGAGGATTCCATATTAGCACACGTAAAATTTGAAGAGCAGCTTGTTTCTCCATTTTCAGGAACACTGTTGATGGTTTTGAATATGGAAGGAATTTCCTTCTGAGGTCTGCTTGTTGAAAAGTTGTTCGTCTCCATCAATTTAGACAGGCTGCCAGAGAGAATGCATGAGACATCATTTAAAAATGACTTTTTCATTTGTTCTTCTTTACTTTCAGTAGAACTTTGTTCTTTGGCTACGGAAACATCTACAGAATTGCACGATTCTTCATCTTCATCAATTGAGTCGTCGTCTTGTGGCAATTCGTTATCAGATATGTCATCTAAGTCTTCATAATTCAACTGGCAACAGCTCTCTGCTAATTTTTCTTTCTCAGCTGGTGCAGCGATTCTACTGGCAGTGATATTGAAATGTTCTATTGAGGGTTCTTCGACGGTTTTACTCTTTATATCTTTCAATTTCATCTTAATTTCGTCCCCTTCTTGAGTATTAGTTTCAGAAAGATCCTCTTGTTGAAACAAATTGTCCATAGATTTACTTTGCTTATAAGTTTGCGTAGCCAACTCATTGACATCTTTTTGTGCAGTTTCGCCAACTTCGTCGTCATTTTCTCTCTTCTTAGAAGTGTCTGCATCTGAGTGGATGACTAAATCGTCACTTTTCCTTTCTGGAGTTATTTGGCTGCATTCGTCCTTTATTTCTTTTGAGCTTACTTCAGCAATTTGTATGTATAAGTTGCTCTTGTCTTTATGATGCATTTCATTCATTTCTTCTACAACTATGGTGTTTACATCTTCATCATTTTCGCTTGAAGATTCTACAACAGTTGGGATATTTATTTCATTGACTTCCACGGCACATATTTCTTTACTTGTTGCCTCACTGACTTCATTGACAATTCCTTTTAAGGTTTCTTCTGTAGAGTCCATACTCACTTCGTCCACATTTCCTTTAATTTTGTTTTGAGCATTTTGGTCATCCTCCATATTTTCGAATGTCTCTTCAACCGTTGGGATATCTATTTCGTCTTCATCGTCACCGACTTGGGCGGTTACATCTTCCTCGATTTCGTCTAGAGATTCCACAATATGTGGGATGTTTATTTCACTGACATTGGCCAAAGGCATTTCTTTACCTGTTGCCTGACTAACTTCATTGACAATTTCCTTTAAGGTTTCTTCTGTAGAGTCCATACTCACTTCGTCCACATTTTCTTTAGTCTTTGTTTCTCGTTCTACTTTTCCTTCTTCTGCAAGCCTTTCTTCAACAATTTTGATATCCGAATGAACTTCATCCGATCTTTGGCTTTTTGTTTCCTTGTCGTCATTACTGTCTTTTGATAAACTGTCAATGAAGTCTTCTGCTATTCCGTAGCTTCCATCTGGCGAATTATCATTGTTTGTGAAATCCTCGGGTGATTTCTTGCTGTGAGATAACTCGTAGGAATCGTCGACCTCCTCCATCAATGGAACGGTTGCGTCGTCTTCAGCAGGGGAGTAAGGTCTTTCATCATAGGTACCTGATAAAAACGGTTCGAATGAAGAGCTCATTTCGGAAGGAAGTCCAAGAACGTGCATTCCCTCTTCGTTGCCACACTGTAAAGAAATGGAAAATAATATTAAAACTTTATAACTAAATATTTAACAAGCACAAAAATAGTTTACACAATTTAGCATTTTGTCATTCGTGCTCACCGAAGTATTTACGGATTGGCTACGCATGCAAATGCCCATATGATATTCATGTAAAGGTAACTTGTCTTTTTCATTGCTTACTTTATCGTCAGAAGAGTCTCTAGATTCATCCTCGGCAGCAATGAAGTGTGTGGTGCCATCAGGGTCATACACTACTGTTATATTAACCTCAGGGTCTTCATTGTGGGAACCCTCTGCTACTAGTCTGCCAGGCATGGGGATCAAAGGAACGCTTTCCTCTTCCAGCAACAATCCATTGTTTGCCTGAAAGGATTCAGATTCCTTTTTCATGAAATGACCATTATTGTGTTGATGTAAACTATCCGAGCCCCAACTTTCAGCTTCCGCATCCAAAGTGTGTACTGCTGCTGCAATGCTTTCAGCAATCTAAACAGATAACATCACCATTTTAAATATAGGAAATAATGAGAATACTTTACAAATGAATATTTCCTTTAAACTTTTCAGTTTATAATTACTATGAAACATAATTACATCATTGTTATGTTATGAATATCTTAGAATTTCTTGCTTTATGCAATGTAAATTTAAAATGCAACGATCTTTACCGTCAATTATAATCTAAGGTTTGCTATTTACGACTACTGAAAGAATATTGTCCAATTCTAATCAATTTAGCTCTTGAAAGGTTCTTTTTGTACCCATTTAAATAATTGGCTACATATTCAAGAAATAACATTACCTCTGAATCGCTTTTATTGCGCTCATCCCGTTCCAGAGATTTCCTACTCGTAACATCTGTTTCCTCCTCTGGTCCAGCGGGCTTGTTAGTGTCAGCAGCATTGATTCCTTCAAGATTTTGGTATTCTCCTGCTGAGATTGGCTGCAATTCGGTCAGTCCCAAAACGTCCACACAGGCTATTTGCAGATTTGAATTGTCGATAGTATATTCAAATTGAAGACTTCCCTTGGGAATATCAGTCTGATTGTTCGGCAAAATATAAGACTCTGTAATTTTGAATAAATGCATACATCAAGTTATAATACATTGTAATTTAAGTTATGTAAGCAATAAAGTTCATTTTATGACATATTCAAAACACTTTTTATTCTTTTCCTCATACATGTAACATCGGAGACTAATCACCGGATGCATAATATATGAGCCTATTCTATATCAACTTAGGTGAATATTAACAAGTATAGAACATAAATATATAATCTCTAGATATTAGACTATCATTACTATTTAGTGGGCAGCGAAAATTTTAATTATTTTACCAATAACATACCTAACAAAATCCAAAATTAGGATATCAGTTCCGTATCTTTCCATATTTTCTTCATACAAAGAAATTTGATTATCACAACTGGCAATGAAAAATTAACAAAAGTCACGGTCAACAGGCTAAGAGTTACTTTTAAAAAGTATGACAAAATAAACAAAATGAAAAGATAATAAAAATCTTAAATTGCCAGGATTTTGAGTCTTTGATTTTGGTGGGGGAAAATAGATGAAGTTGATATAATTGTTACTAAAGTACTTATAATTGTTGCGTTATACAACTTATGACACCTTTTCCATCTTATCTGAAATATTTAAAGCCATTACAAAAAGGATCCCTCTAGTTGATTATAATTGCAAAATCTCTAATCCCTGGAGTACTGCAGATTGGGGACGCGAGTTACGTAGATACACAAACAAGCCGAGATACCACACTCCCCAACCCCAATGCGACTTCTCCAGATGCATGGTTGGTGGAGTTTACACTCAGCTTACTGTACTGGAATGTGGTATATATATGTTATGTAGGTTACATGATACAAATGTACTATAGAGTATAGCAACCATACAAGACATTATTCATCTCATTATATGGCAGCATTTCGATGCAGACCAGTTCAAGTCCAAAATAGGAAGGAATGGGTTAAGGGACTATATAATAATAATGTAGTCTAATAATTTTGTTCAATCAAGTTAATTAATTTGGAAAATAACACAACATATAACAAATTGAAAACCAAAAAAGATCATTAGTATTGAAGTAATGAAAATTAAAAGGTTTACTTTACTTCAGTAGTATATGTACAGTAAAAAATCTGCTTGAAGTATTGGGGAATTACATTTGCATTTACTAATACATTTCACCACAAAATGTATTTTTAAATGAATTCGATTAATGTAAATTAAAAAAACCTTATAAGAGATAACTTTGTTAACAAAGCTCTTTCACTACATTAAAAAAACATTCAGCATACCTAGGTAATAGGTAATCAATACACATTTGTTGTACCATTAGGTTACAATGTATCTAATAATAAAATCTATATATTTAAATGTGAATTTTTTAAATCTTTCTATCTGGCATATTATGCTTAAATATGTCAAATTCAATCAAATTGAATTTTAATGGTTTGAACAAAATCCTTCTAAAATATAACCTGAAACTATATTTTGTTTTCAAATTAGACTTTGCATGACTCAAGTGGCATACCTAATAGTAGTATTTTAGTAACTGAAATAGTTTGGGAGCATAGTTCAAACTTTAAGCAACAAAATAAAATTTACAGAGAGTGTGCCATTGTACATCGGTTCTCTATGTTAGCTTGTTTTTTGTTTTATATTTAGCAATTTACACAGGGGTTAGAGCTTAGACTGGACTGGACTATTAAGAATTAAAGTATATATATATGCTATATACCAATAATTTTTGGGCATTACGCAGTTAGTTGACGGGAAGGAATATGTTCCTTTATGCATACACTATTTGCAACTTAATATACATAACGTAGTATTTACTACATACTAACAAATCTGCATACAAATTGCACAATTAAAAATGCTGCATATAGGTTTAAGTCTCTACACATTGAATTTTCAACATGATTAGCATTAGGACATAAATCAAATCTTTTTACATTTTACAAACTGGAAACTATATATATAATATATTTATTTGTGCGAAACACTAAACAGTTTCCTAATAGCTTGGCTAAAACATTGCGAACCTTAGCCGAGACCAATTTTCAGACAATTTTTCAGATTTAATTGTCGTTAGCTTGAATGTTCCCTAAAAATGAACGGACTAGTGGACACGGACAGGACAGTCCGAAAACGAGGAGAGTAGAGGGTTTACATTTATGATATGATTACTACCACAAATACGAATTCGAATGGGGTATAGTGTAGTAGGAGTGAGTGCATATTTGCCTATACGAAATACTCTCTGCCCTGTGTATTTGAAGTTGTGTTAGTTACCCAGAACACTATACTACCCTTTTCCTACAAGCAAAGTAGCTACATATTATATATTGGTACTGTACTACGTGTACTACCAATATTATATTTCGTGCTTGGCTCTACTCTAATCCCCCACGCTACGCCATTTTCATTTCAGCCATTGTTGACTGAGAGATGTGAGAGGCTTGGACGGCATGCTCTTAGAACTCTTAGAACGGAATCAGAGCAAGTGAAACCAGTTAAATCTTCAAATTTCAGTGAAAACATCCAAAAATTGAAATACCTGAAGGCTCAGAAAGTTTGGTCGAACTTGCCGACGTCGGTTGTTCCTCTACAATAGTAGGTAATAATTTTTTGGGTCGTTCCACAGTTTTTACTTTAATCGGTATCTTTACTGGCAAACTTGAGGTCGCCGCAGTATTTTCAGGTAATCTATAATTAATAATTAATATCTGCATGTATAATTTATAATTAATACAAGGTATGCATTGTCAACTAAGGATAACTGTCTCATAAAGGTTAATTACATTGGCAAGCATCGGTGTAACATTTTTGCTAATATTCAGAATATAATTAATTATAAAAATGAAATTACGAAAATGTACTTTTAATTATTGCTTGAATTTGCTTTCCTAATTTAGGCGCATAGTCGCATAGATGGAATAATTAACTTTTATCATCACAATATGCATATTTATCGACAATCAAGCTACGGGATAGTGACGGCAATGGCAGTACATATTAGCCTTTCTCAAATTGTGCGTGCTTGCTTTTTGCACAGCAGACTTGCTAGTAATAGACGAGTCTAGTTGTACCGCATTACGTTTCTCTAATGCGGTACAAGCGCAAGTAATAGACAACCGAACGGAGCAAGAATTTGTAGTTGGTAGTAGGTGGTAAGGTGGTAGGTGGCAAGGGTTCCTTCTCAACTAAGAAACCCAAAACATGGCCATGCCCACTTTACCTGTCTGTTATATGTGAAAAATTCTAGTAATACACAAAGATTTGCATATAATACATGATTTAATACAATTAACAAACAATTTTTCATACACAACACAAACAGGTAAAGTTGGGTATGGTCTGGGTTTGTTAGTTGGGATTGGGAAGTTCTACATATTACTAATGCTTGGTCCGTTCGGCTGTCCATCACGTGCGCTTTTACCATGCCATCGTCTCATCATTAAAATTGATTACTTACGTTCGGACAACAGTAATTTTATTGATGGTGGGTTGTGGAGTCTGTTTCGACTGTTGAGACTGTATTTGTATTTGAATTTGAGGTTGAGGTTGAGTTTGAGTTAGAGTCTGTGGCTGCTGTTGATTATTTTTGGATTTGGTTAATGCTAAATATTCTGCAGCGGCCTCGTTGGCTAATTGTTTTGCCACCTCTTTGGGTTGATTGTGGGTGTTCTTAATATGTCTATCGAGATTATCTTTTCTCCGGAAAGCTGTTCCGCAAATCCAACATTTAAAAGGACGCTCACCTAAAAGTGCAAGAAAGTTATATTAAACTGCTAAATAGGCTCAAATCCAAAACTTAAAGAAACGCTCTCCTAAAAATGTAAGTAATACTTATTGAACCATCAAAAGGGCACAATTGTAAACAATTGCAATACCAATGCCAGTAAACATATTTCAAATAGTTCAAATAATATTACATTACATTTTAGCATAATGATATGATCATCAATCACATCCTCGGTAATTATTGTCGTTGTCATTAATCCGCTTTAGTAAAAAATTAGGTTTGAGTAGATAAAAGTTGGAAATTAGAATTGTTGTTAAGTATCCAAATTCAGTACCAGAATGAATGACCAGATGTCTCCGTAGATCTTTGCTGTTAGAAAATGCTCTAGTGCATTGGTCACAAGCATAGGGACGTTCACTGGAATGTGTTCTAAGGTGAAGATCTAGAGTCCATTTGAGACCAAAGGATTTCAAACAATGTGGACACGTGTATGGCCTTTCACCTAATAGTTTGCACAACATAATATTATTTCTTTTTGATTAATTCAATTAAACTTATATAAATTACATATTTTAATTTTAAATATCTTACCTGTGTGAGTAATGACATGTTTTTTAAGATTAGTCATTCCAGTAAATCGTTTATTGCAATACTGGCAGGCGAAAGGTCGTTCTCCAGTGTGAATTAAGAAGTGGGACCTAAGTGCCTGAGCGTTGGCAAAGGCTCTTCCACATTGGGTACAGGCAAATGGCTTCTCCCCTGTATGTGAGCGCATATGACGGGTCACCTTTCCCCTTTGATTGAACCCTTTTCCACATTTTGGACAGACATAAGGACGTTCACCTACAATATAATTAAATTTTAGAATTTTTCATTTAAATAAGTCAAAAAATCCCCAACTGTACAACTTACCTGTGTGGGTACGTAAGTGATATTCGAAATGAGATTTTGCGATAAAACCTTGTCCACATTGCTCGCATTTGAAAGGCTTCTCCCCATTTTGACAAAATTCGTGGTACTTGATGTGAGCTTTCGTTTTAAATTTCTTCATACATACGTTACATTGGTACATGGGTGGTTCGCCTATAAATTAAAATAATTATTGCATTTTAATTGAAAAATTGACGTATTGATCATAACTAGCCCAATTCATGCTATGAATTATGAAACATAAATAAATAGTGGTCGCAGTCATTTATTTTTTGTTTATGCCAGCTAAAAGTTTTTAGAGCTTTAAAAACCAGTAATCTATGTTGGGATGTGACCCATCATAATATGCAGTCTTCTCTAGTTTCGACTTCGACATTTTTTGATTATCCAATATTGTAATATGATTTTCTCTCAATTCCATTAATTTTGATAGGATGCTTTTAACCATGGAAGTTATATTAAATTATAAATACCTTGCAGTATCGTTATGTGGTCATGTATTAATACAGGGCTGCGCTTTTTCTTTTTCTTCACTTCGGGAGATGTAGTAGTAGTAGTAGTGGCAGTGCTACTAGAAGATAACGGTGTGCTAAGTTCTTTTTTCACTTGACCTGGTGGTGTCGGTATTCCTGACGGTTTATTAATTTTGGAGACCGTTGTTCCCGCTTTGGCCTCGGAGGGGGAAAGTACATTGTTAATTTTAGGAGAAGTAAATGTACTAGGAGAGGAAATAGGAAGTTTCGGAGGAATCGAATTAGCTAATTGTAGGGTAGGTGTGCCTTTAATTGGTGAGCGAGATGAGGTGGTTGCGGTTACAGTTAAAAGATTTGATTTCTGACCCACTACAGATGCATTAGTTTTAGTGGAAAGTGCAGTCCTGTGTTGACTGGAAGACGACGGTTGTTCATCATCATTGTTAAAGCTAGTTGATGAGCGCAGAGAAGAGAGCCTAGAAGGTTTTCCTTTGTTTGCTGCTGAGGAGGTTGATGGCAGGGATTCGACAACTTTTAATGTTCCCGAGCTTCCTGGTTTAATTTTATTGCTGCCTTGTCTTAACGACCCTTTTTTGTCCACTGCATTTTTATTAAGTTTAGTATTAGCGATAGCAGCGTTTTTCTTTTCCTCTCGGTCTTGAGGTCCAAGGCGAAAGAATTTTGGTGTGGATTTGGAATTTTCTTGCAACTTGTGTCTTGATGGACTCAGGTCAGAAGATAAGGAAGGACTTGCAGATGTGCTAGGTTTCTTACTACTAGGCGATTTAGACTTGTTTAGGTCGGGCTTTGTGGAAGGTGAGGAGGTTCGAAGAATTTTTGAATTGGTGACTGGGGAAGGTGTCATGGAATCTTTACTGGACTTCCGTTTTAGATTTTGACGTGTGCATATTGTTGTGCTATCAGGGGGCAATTCTTTTAATTGACCCCGAGTGACTAACCCTTTACTTGTAGACGGACCTACGTGGTTTGCAGAATGGTTCGGGGTGGAAATATCTAAAGGATCATTACGTGAGGATTTTTTGTTGAGATTTGTGTCCGTCCATGATTTAGAATTGAAAATTACTGTTGTGGGTTTTCGTAAAAAGGAGGAGGAAGAATTAGTGTGGTTCTGGTACCTACTGGAATAGTCATTATTCATTAGCGGGTCCTCCGAAAGGGGGTATTCTGATAAGCCAAATTCAGGTTTACAATTTAACTCCGAGGAGTAAATAGGATCTACAGTGGGAGCTGTTATTTCTTGAATTGTACTAAAATCTATCGTAGGTTGGTAGTCTTTTGAACTGGAAATTCCATTTGTGAGCGCTGTACTGGTTGAAGAGCCAGGCTCATTTCCCGAAAGGTAAGGGGCTTCGAGAGCGGAGTGAATTTTTCTGCCGCGACGACATCTTCTCCCCCTGGAGTCAGCCTCTACTATCCTCGACAAAAATGGCATGTGGTTGGAATCCGAACTTTGGTTTTCCCCCGCCTTCCTTTCCAGTGCCCCATAATATTCTTCTTCGGCAACTAAGTGCAAATGAAAAGATGTAAATGAAATGATCCCCATTTAACAGAATTAATTTAAAATAAGCATATTAATAAGAATGCGCAATAAAAGTAGAAATAAGGTAACGTACTCCTATGCATTATCTTTTGTTCTTTGCATTGTTCACATCCATCTTCGTTCCTTATGAAACACGATCGGCATTTTACGTGTCCACAACAGTCCTGTACTGGTCTGCTGCCAGCACCATTAAATACGACTTTACATTGTGGACAATCGTTTTCTAAAAGGTTTAAAAACAACAATTGTAATTTCAAATTTATGAAAATTATATGCAATGAATTAATATGTCAATTTTCTGTGTAATATTTCATGCGAGGACTTACGATGAATTTCCGGTTTATTAGGATCCCCCTCAAACTTCCCAAATGGCGTAATAACAGTTCCCACACGTAGATTTCGCTCAGTTGAAGGTGCCGACGAAACGGCCCTCCTGGAGACCCTGGTGGCCCCGGCTCCACTTTTCCGAACCATAATGGACTGAAATAGACAAAAGATAAACACATTATGGACATTGTTAATGCAAAAATAGAAATTTATAATACGAAGAATTTCATCGAGTTAACTATAAAATCAACAGAAAATTCATGTAAGTTAAATTTCGGATATTTATCTCATTGTCAATCGTAAATTAAATTCCCAAATAATTAATGAAGGTTATTGTTTAGATTATACCATTTTTATACTTAAATTATTTTGAATTTATATACTTTATTATTTATTACTCCTTTCTGTGTATTTTTTTTATTGGCTCACTACAAATTTTTATAATATTACCGACTTTCGGGGTATGGCAACAAAAGATTGACCTTAAATTAATGACTAAAATGATTACCAGTCAATCATCAATACGGTTTGCCAGAAGAATACGTTCGACGATGTTTTCAAAACTAAATATTTCTATCATTATTATTACGAGCTTATTTTCCACGAGGCCCTTAAAAGGGCCTTCCTTTACCATACTTACTATTTTAAAAAAATACGTTTTGGTCTCTTCATTTTATTGAAATGTTAAGTCAGCAGCGGATTATAAGCTCGAATGATGTGTTTGACTTTCGATTTAAAATTCTGCATGCCTCGCATCGTTGTCCATCAACCGTTACCACTTTACCACTGCAGTTCGTTACCAAATGCTAACCAAATACTAATAACGGTTGAAAGCAAATTTTTATTCAATTTTCGTATAAATGATTATTATTACTTTAGAAATTTTAATTTGATGAAAGATTCGTCTCCTCCGCATTTCGGAGGCATTTACCTGATTATTAGAAAATAGAAAACCTACCAGAAAATGTGAAGCTTCCGATGCAAAGACCTGTCGAAGTCTAGACTTCGATCGATCTAAGATGACAATTGACTAGCTGACAATTTTAGTGACTGATAAAAGTGAAATTATGGCCAAGACGATACTTAAATATTGAGTACGACTTCCATCATTAACGTGTAACTTTGTTCTCTGGTGAAAATGGCGTACCATTAGAAATGTAGGAGACCGTTCATTCTTGCAAAAGGCATGAGCGAGCACGAGGCACTAGCTAACTAATGATTCTTGTCGTTTTAGTTTGATGTTTGATTGGTGAACGGTAAGATTATCTCGATGATTGAGATATAAATCCCTTGTAAGGCCCAAGGTGTAAGCTGCCAAGTTTGTCTAGTACTCTATTTGTCACTGTCGAATTGCAGTCTCATTCTCATTCAGTACTTATTAGTGCGAATTTTAATATTTTTAATACTGTATTATATTGTATGAGCATTACTAAATTGACTATTAGGGATACCAAATCCAGACCCGGACCCAAGTCTCCAGTATATTCGAAGGGTTCGACTTTTCAGTTAATCTACTTAACCTGGTCATTCCTAAAATTCGGATACTCTCTACAGATGAAGGTTATTATAATATTCTAGTGGCTTTAGACATCTCGAACGGATTTCAGTCTTGTGTCTGGAGATAATAATTAACTACGTGTCAGTTACTTTGTAGTCATCGTCAGTTGAAAGTCGAGAATAATAATTTTGTAGACAAGAGCTATGGGGATTTGAATATGGATGTGTTTGAAGTTTGAATGATTTGAATCAAATTCCTGGTGTCATGTCTTGTCAGTATGCCGTATGCAGTACATAATAAATTGCAAAATCATCATATTGAAATTGCAATTCCATGCCATAACGTAATAAATATTATTTATTCTAAGGATGAACTATGAACTAGTTGTAGTTTTAGATGGCCTGGCCAAGTCAAGGTAATGCAAGCAAAGTGTGCAATAGAAAATAACAATCCTTATTCATTCTCATCTCAATTCTCAACCTTCGTCCTCTGGGATGATGAATACGAACCGAGTTCTGTACACTCTATTCTATTCTACTTTATGTAAGCAAACCTTATCTTCTCTTCTATTGTAAAATATTTTGATTTACTCTCTCTGACTTTGTTATCATGTCAATTGCATCAAATACGTCTCAATAGTTTCAGCTAACAGCCTACTCAGGTTTTCTGTCTACGCATATAAAATTACTTCTCGGAATAACTTTTTGCTTCCATTGCAATTTCTTTGGTGATATTGTGTCACAGCAGCGTATTTCGCAAGACTCAATCGAGTACCTACACCAACCAAGTAGATCTCTGACAAATCTTTTGGGATTTTACATCCTCTAGGTATTCATTGCTCATTCGAACTAATACTAATTTACTTTTGTCATCTACCTCTAACTGGACTGATGTTGTTGATAATGCATAGATGATATGCTGGAGACAGATATCCTAGCGCCAGTCTATCTACGTGATCATCTAGTCATTAAAATCTTTACCAATTTCCGTCCGTCCACTAATCACGTCTCATATGAAAACTTTCGCACAAAGGGACGACTTGTAAACTATTTATTAACCAAAAAGTGTTAATTTTTATCTAGTCTAAAAATATACTTTTTTATGAAAGTAATTATTACCCAATTTAGTAGTAACAATAACCAATGCAATTTACCTCGGTTCGGTTGACAGATCATGTATATTTAGCAAATAGGATTAGGTAGTTAGAACTTAGAAGCAAAAGCCAAGCATAAAATTTTTATGTCAGCGAAGTAGACATTTTTATTAAAGCGTAAAAGTAACAACAATATTTAGCCTTCAAAAATATTTTTTCGTGAATATAAGACGTTATGTAAAGAAATTACTTAAAATATTCATATTATACTGCGTTTAGTTAGTGGAGACACTAACCTTTTTTAGCTGAATGAATAAAAACGTTGCATAAGCTATAAATTGTTTGGATAGTGAATATATTTTACATGTAATTGATTAGCAAGCAGGAAACTTGTTATACTATACAGTTAGTTGCAATTTATTAAGCGGTTGAGGTTGAGAAACCAGTTTATAAGGATACTGTCTGTCTGTCCCTGGACATTATAATTTTTGACTGAGGTGCCCGTTTAGTACACAACCAAAAGGCCATGGCTAAGGAGCCAGGTTCAGTTCGATGGAGAAATTGAATATGAATCTCAAATTACCCCAAAACTGGGGCCTGGGACCATTTGAGAATTTGTGAGAATTCAGTACAAATTCAGTAAATGTCTTTAAAATGTCATACAAAACTAGTGATACTTTGTGCCAATCGGTTACATCTGTTTTGTAATGGTTTATTACATGGGACTACTTAGGCCTGTTGCTACAAATTATAAAATTAGGCGTATGTAATTTCTAGCAACAATTTGTAAAAATGACGGATTTCCTTTCATGTTTTATTTTGCGTAAGTGTTTTCTTCACTAACATGACTTATCATACTACATATTATATTATATATTATGCTGCATGTAAAAGACTTAATGTAAATATTTTGTTACCTTAAGCATTATGGACATGGTTATAGTTTACTTGAAATGTATACACCTCTTTTTGCCAGTAGATGACAAGACGAACATGGACATGCAAAACTGAACAAGGTAATTATTTCTACACTACAGAAATTGTAGCAAAAACGAAAAACTAAACAAAAAACTGACTATGAATAACAAATATTTTTACATGACAGACACTGACACTTAACTTTAGACAAAGAAATTACAATGTGAACCCAACGATAATAATTCACCTGGTTTAACAGTGCTGTCTTCGCTGTATAATAGTAATAATATGAAGGATTCGTAGCAAGAGCTGACCAAAACTGGTGCATCCACCAGTTCCAATTGTTTCTATAATCCATAGTTGGTTTCTAAGAAGTTTTCTATTTTTAGTCAAAGCAGAAGAGTTGGTTTGGTAAGAGGAAGGCCTAAGGGTTCCTTTTGTCGACCCTTTCGAGGATTTCTATATTTGTTGAGAAATGTAAGTAGAAACGTAAAGTACGTTGGGGCCTTGTCTGCCTAACGTATTCGTATGTATTTTTCTTTTTCTTTCTTAGAGAATGAATGGTTTGGTGTATCTAAGAAAAAGTGGCTAGTAATAGAAATCCAAGTTTTCTGGTAAGGGTAAGTAAGGTGAGGTATGTATGTAATGAGTTTTTATGTACTCATTGTTGTATGGGGCGCTAAGAATAAAATGAATATTTAGAAATGGGTTGGCTATTAGCTGCTAAAACTAATAGTCCTCTGATTCTGGAAAAGAGAGTCTGACTAAAGGAATTACTTTGTATTTAGGATTAATCTTAAAGAAAGAATCTGTCAGTCAGTTCTTCCATCAGTGCAAAAATGGGAATGAGAGCATTGGAAATGGAAGCCGGCTTTATATAACATGATGCTTATGGAAATACAAGAAGAGTAATGCACAACTAGCTAATACTATAGTTAGGTAGTTAATAAACAGTTACGTATACGTATACATAGGAACATCTACCTGGCTGGAAAGGATGGATTGCATTTTAACTGGAAATGGGAACGGTGCAAGTATGGAACTGAAGTGTAAGGAAATCCTTTAGTGTTCCATACGTATATTAGCAAGTGGCTGGAATGCCATGGTATGGCAGACATCTGTAGCGCCCGTCTTTTCATGTAGAACTTGGATTTGCACATACTTGCTTATTGCTTATCGTAACCGATGTAAGGCAAGGGAAAGGAAAGGATATACGAGGGACGGCGACCGTGGAACGATACGTTATGAGCCCGTTAAAATTCGCTAGTAGGTAAATATTTTGCACAAGTCTACTAGAAACTGTAGGAACTTGTATTCAATTCCGTACACACACACGACACCTTCTAACCTTCTCATCTCCACTGGTTGCATTATTTTGCAAAGCAAATAGTTAGACTGGAACCTAATTTTGCACTTTAGGGTAGCCACATCATTGTCCAATGTGTCTATTATTTGTGATGCTAATTAAATGACTAATTGTGAGAGCGTTATTAAAATTTCACATATCGTCCACATCTCAAAGTATCTCAATGCTTAGTTAATAACGTCTTCATTGCAAACTAAAGAGTACATTCTATGTCTTTCCTCTTGCTCTTGATTAAAATATTCATACTAAGTTTCCTCGCGTTGCGTTGTACTTCTAAGGATATATTGTAGGAATCTGTAGAAGACCTAAAACTATCTTCTGTCTATGCAATTGTATATGTCTCACAGCCAAGCCATAACAATCCCGAAAATGCTTTCGCAGTATTAATTAATTATTTGGTACAAAAATCTCTTTGAATACTAAAATTACAAAGGTGATGGGTGGACGCGTAGAGAGTAGTGTCTGGCCCAGATTTTGCATTTCGAATTAAATAAAGTGTAAATTACTTTGAAAATTCTTTTGCTCAAAATTTTATTACTAGTTAAGGAAGATTGATATTGGTCCCTAGAAGTACTCCTTTATCTTTTACAAAGGACTTTTACAATCTCCACTCGAATGTATTTAATGAAATGCGGTTGAGATTTAAGTAAAGGGAGATAATCCAGATTTTCCAGATTTCCATCCTCGTTTCAACATTCAAGGGAGCTATTCTAAAATCAATAGAGAGAAGAATAATTGTGAAGAATTGATTGACTACTATAGTCTGTTTGAGTAGTTTGTATGAATGTGTTTGAGGAAAGTAGACAAGACAGTGTGTGCAAATGAATTTCCTTTGTATTTCTAAAATGTCGTAATGCAAAGCACTTCAAACTAATTTGCGAATAGGTTTTGGGTTTCTTCCCTCGGGGCGACATTTGCACCATTTCATTTGTCATGTCGAGTACTAGTACTATGTATGTACTTAGGTGTGTATGTTAAGTTTGTTGGCATTTTGCTAATCTAACTTCCGTCTCATCGCTTTAATTAAATATTCTGACCATTCCACTCCAGTGGGTAGAGATTGAGTTGACTACACCGAATGCGGGCATTTACTATAAGTATATCAGTACATATCAAAATCAAATGCACAGAGGAGATTGAGTGTTAGCTAGAGGGCTCGATGGCAAGCAAACCTTTTAACCGGTAACAGATCCCGTCATATAATTATTGGACACCTGTCTAAGCGTTTAATTTAGTGATTCAATTCTGAAAGTAATTACTCGAATGCATTCGGCCGTCAAGTCAAGTCAAATAAAATACCTATGTTGTTTTGTAAGTAGTCCATAAGTGTGTACCTTGTTTGGTCAAATACACGCTACATTGCAACTACAAAGACTTCTCAGTTCTCGCTGCCTGTCCTGAATTCCGAAAGATCTTTTCTCCTGGCGGAAATCCACGCTGTGCTGTGGTCTGGTGCAACACAGTTTGTGGAAACATCTCCCAATTGGGACTTACAAGCTGGAGCAGAATATCCAATTAAATTAAACAACCTTTTGTTGCATCCTTATCACAATTTGAATTCAACTTGACGTGAAAGTCGTAAAGAGTAATTAAAGCTCATTTCGCTCCGAGGAAACTTTCTTTTCTGCTCAAAAACAAATGAAAATCGCAACCAAATAACTGCTTTTATGCTTCAGTTCTCCGTTTTAAATCACTAACTATCGAATCCTATTTATCTACCTAGTTATGAATCCCTTCAAAATTAACTGAATAATCTTTTATGTCTTATGGAAGCTGTGAATACGAATTTTGGATTATTTCTGTCAGTAGAATAAAGTATGAGGATTTAGGTCATGTCTGGATATTTACAATAGCCAATTATTTATGTAACTGGCAAACTATTCTACTTTGCTACCTTTCAATTTTTACAATTACATCTTGAAATTGGTATGTTTTTACTTGATGACAAACGTAATGAACACATTGAGAAATTAATTAGGCAGGTAGGCTAGGCAGGTACTAATGCGTAAAGTTGGTGAATTGTGGGGAGACGAAATCCCGAACCTCCCCCAAATAACTTTTATGGCTACTTGTGCAACTATTACTTATCCAGTGGTATTTAATGCGTGGGTTGAAAACATTTCATCATGCTAACGTGAATTATATGATGTTTCTTTCACATATTGACAAATCTCGGTAGTTGAATAGTAAATGTAAAGAATGGGTTCTAGATGTAAAGATCTGCTTTCCTTACAGGTATTCAATTGACTTATTGAATCAACACTTTTTGAAAAGGTGTTACGAGATGGTGATATATTTTTTATAGAACTATATGACTTCCTTCAAAAATAATGTTAGTATATTATACCATTGGTATAAAGATATGTATTGAAATACTTGGTCGAAGATCAAAAACTTGTTACAAAGTTTTATTGGTATAATAGATGAACACGTCCTTTTCCGCAATTGTTATTGAATGCATTTACTCTTGGATGGATTCATTGAAAGAAAGACTCCAAGTTTGCGGATTTATTATAGGGTCTGTTAATTAGACATTATTAACTTATTCCTGCATTATTAGTGGAATCTTTACTTATTTACTACGATGGGCTTTTAAGTAGGTTCCTCTAATTGTAGTTACTAGTTACCTTGTGTCACTGCTTGCCTAATGCGCAATAATATTTACCGTGTTCCTTATTTGTAAAGGAAATTATATTGCCGGCCGGAAAATATATTCCAACATTTAAAAAAGCTATAATATGCAAATTTTACTGCCAGAGTTAATATATAAATATTGGTATTTTTTGGTTGTAAAATGGCAAATGTAAAACATAGTTGGTTATATGCATATAATAGGTATGTGTAGATGTAGATTTGCAATCTGACTGACTTTTAGGTAAAGATTCTTTTTGGATGTATGTATTACAGTAAAATATAATAATTTGCAATGCTGCTGTGCTTTTGATATTATTTGTCAAGAAGTTTTACTGAAGAAGGAATAGTAATCTCGTAACTTAATCCAATAATATATACTTTGGCTTCTAAAGTGCATTGCATTGCAAATTGACCCTGAGATAAAATCGGCTTGACTCCAGTCCAGTCTCTGAATGACTTTTGTCGCTTATACGCGTAGGGGGAAAGGAAATATGTACCTAGTAGAATACCTACTCGATGTTTTCCTTTGAAGTTGTCACTGCATCTTGTGACAATATTAATCCGTCTTTTAATCTAAGAGGAAAATGAAGCAAAATTCACAATTGAAGTGAATTGGAGTGAAAATAGATTCATATTATCTGTATAATACTTATAAGTTATGCAAGTATGCTAATTGTTTCGTGATCTTACGACTCGCGTATTTACTACTTTATTCACCACTCGAATGTGTGGGTATTTCTTTCATATATACAGGTAGGTGCTTAAATTGAATTTGGTGAAATTGAAATGAAAACCAAATCACAGAAAGTGGCAGAAGTCAATGCAGTATATATAGTAACTTTCGTAACGTATAAAGTAAGGGATATGACACAAGGTAATTTATTACAAACGCTATCGCATCTATTTCTGTCGTTAGTTTCATACTTTCTATATTCATTTATGTACTCACGAGCTAGTTATAAATTATCCAATTTGCATGATTGTATTTGCCCATTTATGTCCTACTAGAGAAAGAAAGGTTGATCAAGATCATATAATATGGCATATGATTGTATAATTGCAGTTCACAAGAATGCATGCAGTAGTAGCATGATAATATTTCTATTCCAATGGAGTTAATAACAGTCGTTCATTTTTTTCATTGTTAATATGCAAAAATTGCATTATTATGTGTAACCCAGAATAACTTTGACATAACTACACAAGCGGAAGCTGTCTTTATGTTCCCATTGAATTGACGCAAAAATGTATCACTAACTAACTATGTATTAAGATTCGTATTTTCTACCCTTATATTTTCCGGACCCCAAAATAGACTTGATCTCAATTAAGTATAGTAAATAGTAGGTGTGCATGTAGGATCTTATTATTGAACTCAAAGATAAAAAATATATTATGTAAAGCATTGTTGCATATTGTAATATAATTGTTTTGGCCAATGAGCTACTAAATCGGCGAGGTATTTCCTAGCCACAACTACTGACAACACAAGCAGACCAAGAAGAATAATAGGTAGGTATTCTATCCATTAACCGCGGTGCTAGAATTCAACAGAAATCGGGTGTCGTACAACTTTACATCGATTTACGAAACTAATTACATATGCATGATTATATTTTAAGGCTTTAGTAATTTATGGATGCCTAATTAAGACTTGCCACAATGAGTGGTGTTTGAAACAACGAAAACGAAACAAATCAACGATGTACTTGTACAGTGTACAGGGTTATGTTGGAGTTAGATTTGGATAGCAAGATTTACTTGGAATTACGAAATAAATTGCATTCAGGATTGACAAGATTAGGTGAAAAGAAGCCCCAAAATCCCAGTTCGACATATTATAATCACTGCTGTTCTCATCATTGATACCAGCCACTGCTCGTTTACATTGTAGGAGTATGGCTGGCATCGTGATGGGAATAGTGGGGATTAAAGCAACGAAAGAAGACCGAAGTGGAGGACCAGATCCTTTAATTAATCATCTATTCGTCTATGAATTCCTGCAATACCATAAGAAGTGAAACCAATTGTAACTAATTATTGCATTATTATGTAAATAATAATAATATGTAGCTTTGTGAATGATTGGAAACCTATTAACAAGTTCAGGATTTAAGATTAAAATGTTCTGCGGCAGGAAAGTGACGTCGACCACAGTACAACATATTACGATCACTTACTATTACCGTCATCATCTTCCGTACCTTGTGTATATTTTGGTACTGAAGGCGGTGATGGGAATAGTGGGGATTAAAGCAACGA
>JAQFYC010000925.1:0-43047 GCA_034694165.1 Tomocerus mixtus
TCCACATTTCAGGTTGAGACAATTTTGGAATATTCCACATTTCAGGTTGAGACAATTTTGGAATATTCCACATTTCAGGTTGAGACAATTTTGGAATATTCCACATTTCATGTCGACACAATTTTTGGATATTTTTTGGACTACCTTTTATACGTAGTTGGCGTTGGTAAATAATTTTCTCTTCTTCCAGCTTTATTTTATTCCAACATTATGAATACAGATTTGAAGTACTCAAAACTCTTGCATTTACTAAATATACATAGAAAGATGTCCACAATATGAGGAATACTGCTCGATGTGAGCAGTCAGAGCAGTTAGAACTAAAATTCAGGAGGATTAGTGGGCTGGATTGGATTGACTAAATGAAAATCAGCATTTTGTTGTTATTTGTCTGTAAACTGCAGTACGTTTACATTTTATTGTATTATTGTATTACCTGCTCAACTACTTATGACTTGTTCTATTGTATTAGTTTGTAAATAATGATACTCTATACGTACATATGCACATTACATATAATAATAGAGATAACCACATAACTTACTGATTGTGATTACAATTGGATGCAGCTTGTTAAGCCCGACCCGACTGTAATTTTCTTCGTACAGTAGTAATTTGATTGTAATTTCACATCTCGTTATTGATTGCGAATTACCACTAAGAACAAACCACATTACCATGTGGAAAAATAAAATTGCTCTATTAGTCATGCCTTCAAGTTAAAGTAGCAGGCAAGACAAGGCAAGGAAACTAGGCATGTCATCACCATCCTTCTGTTCAAAATAACTTGTAAATATAAAAGTGCACAAAGCTCATTTTTATATTTATTATAAATGCCAAGAGTAAACTGCTCGTATAAACACACACTATGGTATTATATTTGATTTGTTTGTCTTGTTGTGGACTAAAAGAGATTAGCCTGGTACATATCCAATTTAGAATTATGTCTATATTCAGGTACATGATCATGCATGATACTATAATCTTGGAGTAATTGTTGTTATATCTAAATTACAAATAAGGATGTTCATTTGGCCAACCACTGCCAACTGCTGGTTCCCTAATTGTGGATTGACTTCCAATGATCTTCAAATTGACATACCAACCAAAGCGGCAGAAATACAAAGTAAAATGGAAAAATGACTGGCTTTCAGCAATTCTAGTATTTTATGATACCTGCCCATCTTGTTCTGAGTAATGTTTTAAAAAATGACGAATTCTATTTAGGAATAGGGAAGATGGCTTAATAAACTAGCCAACAAATGTGGAGATCAGAATACGAATTGGTATATTTATTCATTTCGCGTGTACACTACACACATGTAATTAATTTTCAAATAAAAATAATTAGAGCATTTTTATCCTAGAAAGTAAATTCGATAGTTTGGATAGGGTAGCTTGTAAACAAAACTGCCACTATAGGGTTTAAACTTATATGTACCTAGGTACATATAAGTTTAAATATATATATAATCGACATTACAATTACGTTATATTGAAAATTAAAATTTTTACAAACAAAATACTGAAAATAGTGACAGTATTGATATGCTAAACAAAGTACAGCCTTGTGGCATATTATGGTACGATCTTACGATGGTAAACTACTACATGAGAATTTTGACAAATGACGGAATCATAATATTATATGGTCCGTATACACTAATTCTAGCCCTTATACCTAATAATAGCATTAATTTCCGACTTAAAGTATCTTTTATACTGTAATATAGAATTTTAGTGTACTATGTACGCTTTAAAAAGTTTGTGTGAGTTCAGTGAAAGCAATAAAAGTAATAATTGTATTGAATCATCCCATCATAAGATGCTAACGATGAAACATCACATCACACAGCTTCTTATTTTGATCTCATATAACAAATAACAATCGGATGAACGGAAAGATGAAACAAGAAGAGCGTGGTTGGTCGGGCTGGGGTTGTCTTTAGCTTTGGCTTCTTTGGGTTAGTCTGCCATGACATGGCACGGCAATGAATCAGCTTTCGGTTCGAAGTTAAAAACACAAAGTCAAGTGAACAAAGTCACCTCGTAAAAGAAAGATTAGATACAATAGGACGCTATAATGTATATCCACATTAACAATCCCCAACGGAGGACTTGGAATTAAATTGGGCAAACTAAACTTGCCAACTCACGATTCTTCAATTACAATCCTCGACTTGTCTTCAAGTTTCAAGTGAACTAAATGCTAATCAACGAATTATGACCCGATCAACACAACACTATGTATAGGGCTGTGTAATGAAACTCTCCTCTTGGGTTTCCTTTATCTCGCATCACATCATATCATATAATCGGGAGCTTTTCAACACTTTTACTGCCAGTCCCATAATCCAGAAGAGCAGAACATCCACAGCAGGCTAATAATAGCCAACAAAACAAATTATTACATTTATTAAACTGTATACCATAATAATACATACAATTCCACTTCTTATAATTCTTCCTCCCAAATCTTCCATACTTCCATCTAAAACATTAAGCGATGCTATAATTGATGTATAAGATGTTCCCGATCTAATTTTGGCATTTTTTAAAGATTACAAATATTTTATATCTCATAATTGCGTGATTAGGAAAATTTTGCATTATTTAGCAAATAATAAGTCGCAGAAGGCCTTGATTTGCAATAAAACGTAAAGTATACTCTGTAAAATCGTAAATAATTATTATCGCAATTGAAATTTCATTTATCATGCCGGATATGTTTGCATTGCTGATTTAAAAGTCAAAATTGCCTTTTGCAATGCCTATAAAGGCATTGCAATATGCCTTTATAGGCATTGCAATATAATGTAACAGCTTAATTATCCCAAAAAGGTTTATGCACATATGTACACAGAGATCGAGCTTCATTATAATTGTAATTTTCAAAGCTAATGCTCATAGTTGCAATTAGTAGCCAATTCCTTTTGAAAGAAGTTAGTTAATTGAACATAGAAACAAACTAAACTCTAGCTGGAGGCACTTTGCTTTGAAATTCTAAATAATACTTAATAATACAACCAGAAACTAATTCGAATTTCAAATAAATTGCATTTCTGTTTACACTAGGATAAAAAATAATTTATCATATATTCAATGCAATTATCTTTAGATGCTAATGTACTACTGCCTACTTACATTTCTACAATATCCTGCTCGTATAGTACAAAAGACAAGGCAACTGCATCATTAGTCATTTCATTAGTAGACCATTTATTTCAGCTTGAAATGCTGAAGTTGAAATTAATTATGTGAGAATGCAATTAAATGAGAGAGCAAATCGTTCATAATTTACGTATATTTACGTTATTTGCAATGGGGTTCCCTTAAACAGAACAGATAATTTATTTACTACGGGTTATTTAAACTTGTATGTAACACTTTAATCATTAATTGCATTTGGCTCATCAGATCATACATAAGCAGAAACGATTTTCCTTCGAAAAGTTTCATTAAATCCAAATCCAAACAAATTGTAAATAGTTATTGAATCCAAATCTGCACTTCAGGATTGTCTTGAATTATTAATATTGAGAAATGAGGACAATTATAATCAGTTCTAATCACGTTAACTACCCGATCTTTCATCCACCGTAATTTGTCCTTATTATTGTTGTCAGCCTACATTCCGTGTTTAATGAACAGAGAGATTACTTGTCAATCAGTCTTTAAAAGATGGTGCAAATATTTTCGAGGAATAATAATGTTGGTTGGTTGGTTCCGAATAAACCTTATTTGTGTGGAGTTCATTTGTGTATGCAAATATGTAAGGGTAGGTTGTACAAATATATCGTACTAGTAGTTCTTATCTTGCATATTCAACAAAACCTTATATAACTTGTATTTTACTAATAAAATATAGTTTCTGTTAATTATTCATGCAAAAAGAACTAAAGCGTAAAATCTAAGTCATTGAAGTACGCTATAATGCGTCACATACATATACTACAATTAAAATATTGCATACAGTATAGGAAATGACAAAGCTTTACATATAGAGTGCTTGTAACTATATTTAATCTTGTAAGTACGAATGGTCTGTGGTATACATGTAAATACTATGTAGATAGTAATAAATATTCTCAGAAAATACGCACATGCAACCTTCACTGCGTCAGATTATAGTAATAATAAGAATTGGGATATTACTACATATTTGTAGGTACATTGTTATTGTGAAATGAAAATCCATAATGAGTTACGTAACAAAGAATAGAATTACTGATAAAGTTTCCTTAAATTCCCCTAATGTTTCCTCCTGCATTCCAAAGTAGGCTGACAACTGATTGACACTTAACGATATATTTTCTATAGAAAAACAATAATATTATTAAAGAACAAAAAGCCACAGTAATTTCCCCACTCTCATTGTACCTTCCTTAAAATTACAAATATCCCACTATCCTACTCATGCCATTGGATATTTAACTCGTCATTTATTTAGTAATGTGCTAAAAAGGTCTCCACAAGCTAATAATAAAAAATATTCTCTGCATCTTAAATAGAAAAAAGTAATTTGTAGGCAATTTATTTACAAATATCATCGCCATGAAGGTGAAGGGCTATTTTTATTTTCCAGATGAACCCTCACGGAGTTTATTCACTTACGTTTTCTTATTTTCTTCGGTAAGTATTTAAGTATACGGTGTACGATAGCTATTGCTATCATACTTGTAAAAGCTGTTATAAAGTTGTAATATTGTTATCATTGAAATTCTTCATGATTTCATCAATAATTACATTTAGAATTTTATTACAGAAAAATAAAACTACTTCGTTAATTTTTACAGCTTCCTGGGACAATAACAGCTGCATTTGCTATCACAGTTTTAATTCTTTTACAACAAGCTTCTTTCACGAATCTGAATCCGTTCAAGTTACATAAAGAACCAGATGCCGGAATAGATAAGCTAGGAATTTTATATGAAGTTTCTGTAGTCACCCTTGTAGGAGGTCTTCTCCAAATGGCCATAATTTTCACAGCTATGTGTCATGTAAGTCATTTGGTCATATAATTTCAGAAATATTTTTCTATAATTTTTATGCATGTATTCCAACTTTTTTTGTAGAAATTTAAGTTAAATTCATTATTTTATGCTTAAAGAAACTGAACACCTTCACATGGAAGCTGTGCAACGTGTCCCTTAGCCTGGTGTACATCACTTCATTATTTATGTTCATCACTGGCTGCGTAAATTCAATAGGAAATATATACATTCTCTATTATTTGATACTGATTTGCCTTAATTGCGTTATGACAGTGTTTCTTTCACTGTGTCTTCATTTTCCACAATTTGGCATTGATCCCAGATTGTCTTCCGATGTCTCTAATTTTAAGTTTGTCGCTCAAAGGAATAGTCAACATTTTTAACATTTGTGTAAATAACTCAATTGCCTATTTCAACTACACCTTCACTTGACACACGTATCCACATGTCACATCTGTCACATGTACAATGTGTAATTAAATTTTAGAACCAAAAAATAAGTGAAACGAAAATGACACATTAAAAAATTCATCTATCTTGCAATGTGGCAGTTTCTAAAAATACAAATTATTTAAACTACATAAATAATTAATATAATTTTATTGAGAGCTGGCGATACTGATACTGCCTTATAAACCCATCTATGACCTTAAATTTTTTACTTAAGACTCAAGTTTCAAAAACATGATTGCTGTGTAGATAAAAGTACTGAGATAGTAGATAAAAGTACATTACATTTAATTTAAGAAAGACTAATTATTTTATGATCATTTGCTAAAGATTGTTAATTTACATTAAACATGATAGAATGTTGAAGTAGGAAAATTATTTATATTTATTTTTAAATTCCTTTATGCACATAAACCATTTAAAATGTTTTTTCATAATTTTAGCTAATTACTTAACTTAATTTTAATTACTATAAAATACATATTATTTATTTGTTAATACTCTTAATTTTGCAATTTAATTAGTTTTAAAATAATTATAAAGGTCGATATGCTTGATGTTCATATAAATATATGCAAGATGAATTCAATTGTGACTTATGCAATATGCAATGTACAATATAAAATACATTTGTTTTGTTTAATAAACTTAATTTAAAGTTATAGAAAGATTTTGGGTGCAATTTTCTGAATGGGTAATCTGTATGTTAAATATAGTAGACTGCAAAACAATACGTAAGCTAATAGATGCGCCTGTTGTCGGCGAAGGCATAGCCAAGAAGCACGAAATATAAGTTCAGTTCCTACTTACTGGGTTGAAATGTCAATGATTCATTAATATTTTTATTTGTGAGTGTGAGTAAAAAATAATTGAAATGTAAATACATAAAATTGACAAAATCGCACAAAAAGTGTGAAATAAAATTGGAACGGGGCACTTACTATACATTAGTGCTAACTGCTAACTATAATTAAGCATACTAAAAATAAGACGGGTTGAGCGATGAGTATGTGCACCATATATTTGTGTAGTTAGTTTTACTAAAAGTGGGTGTTAGTGCTTCCAGCTATTTACTAAAGAGGTGGGTAATTCTTGACATTAGTCAGCAATCGCATTAATTTACTTAAATGTTATTATTAGCTTACTTAATAGCATACGATAAAGTCCTAATAAATTAGACATATTTTAGATATTAACGTATAAATACAAATGCGTAGCTTAGCTAATACTTTATTTTGCCGTAATGTGCTTTATATAACATATTTTAATTATTCTAGTATCTAGAGAACTGGAGTAGAGTAGAAGATTGTGATGCTACGATTTATATGTATCTTAATCTTGATTAATTGTTTTTACAGCTTTATTAGCCTTGCATTGAGGATCTAGGGGTTAACAAACACCTGGTTCAGTTTTGGTTATTTGGATAAAATCGGGCCGAAAAAAGAGCATTTTGTATGCTGAAAAAGTAATTATACTATGATGTCGGATATTTCGATCCCAACCAAACCTCCCAGAGGTACAAAATCTGGCAAGGAAACCGGGATTTTAATGACAGTCATCAAAACGTTGTCTGCTACAGCGTCAACTGATCTTCGGGACAGGGAAAAATCTAAATTAGAAAAGGAATTCAAAAGGAGTGATCAAAAGCTTGATTCCCTGATTTCGCAGCGACAAGACAATCTCAATAATGTTATGCAGGTTATTGTATACTTCATTTACACTTCATTTTTTGTCAAGTCTTCTATAATTATAATTATGTATATACATAAGGTAATTAATCCTATTTTTCTTTATTTAGACATTTGCAAATGTTTGTAATGAAGTGGATGCAGCAAAACAAAGACTAAGAAGTGTGAAAAGCAATCTTCAGAAATGTAAGATGCTTCTGCATTGCAGGAGAGAGGAATTAGAGCGATTATGGCTTGAAGGAATTGAACACAAACATGCTTTAGAAATTTTGGATCAGATGTAAGCAAAAATAAATGCATTTGCGTAGCCTTAAATTAAAACGAATATGTTTGTGAATTTGTACTAATTTCGAATGGATTAAATAATTTTAGTGAACGATTGCGTTCCGGAAGTGACCAGTTCAATAAGCTTCTTAATCGAAAGCAATATTTACAAGCTGTAGAAATATTAATGAGCTGTTTGGATAGTTGGAATGATAATTTAGAGCAAATTGAAGGACTTAAAGATGTTCACAATGATTTGAAATCGAAGAAATATGTAAGACGTATTTATTGTAGCACTTTTGAGTCCTGGTATGTGCAGTAGCAAATTATTTACCGTGCTTTACTATTCGAAACGAAAGCGAATGCTGTGTATAATTTCTTCGTAGTCTTAGTATGAATGATACAAGATTGTTACTAATTGATATATGAAATATTATAGAAAATGTACGAGACATTGAAAGATGAGTTATATAATGAAATATACCAAAAAGGAAGTTCTGCAGAATTGGAAAAACGACAAGGTTCTGGAGTATTTTCCGCATTTCAGAGATCGAGCTCCGATCGTAGAAGTTCAGGCAGAAACCGAAGCAATCAAATCAAAGCCAGGAAAGTTTTTCTTGATGTTACACCATCGGTTGCAAAGTAATGACATTTTACACATTCTTCATCGATATTCCAAAGAAATGCTTATAAAGTAAACTGTCTAAAATGTGTAAAAAATTATAATTATGTTTACATTCTTAACAGTAGCAACAATACAAGTGTATACGGGCGAACTAACATAATGGGTAACGAAAATAATGAGTCAGATACATTATTATCAACAATTGTCGAATGTATCGTGCAGCTAAAAGAATTGGCAAAATTTTCTCACGACATACGATATCAAATGGAAGCTAAGCTGCTTGCAGTGCTAAATGCAACTTCGCAACAAATAATTGAATACGGTGACACAAATGGCATTAATGAAACGGATGCCACACTTTTGCAAGAATTACTCCAGGTAATTTATACTGCACTTTTTATAATTAAAAGCAGAGATTTTAGTGTTATAGTACTTATTAATATTGTTATTGTTAGTTGCTAGTATTTACTTACATCCCTTATTTACTATTATAGACTTCATTTACCCAATTTCGATGGATCGTCCGTTCCCATGTGCAGTTAATAACCTATATGAAGAAAGCAGCTGACTCTAGGCGCATAGATGTTAAACTCTACACTGAAGAATTCGTGTGGTCAAAAATTCAGACAGTAGTAAGTTTTATTTTATTAACAAATTCACAATAATTTGACAAAATGATATTTTTCTATTTAGAAATTAGCCAATAATAAAAATGTTTAACTTTTCAGCTTCAGCAGACACTCAAAATATATTTTGACCTAAGCGATTCAAAATCAAGTCATTCTGCCAGTATTGGTAACGTTAGTAGAAACACACTAAATGGAGATATTAATAGCTACTTTGTTAAACGAAAACAACAAAGGTAAGATAATTGTATAATACTTCATTGGAATTTTATTCAATTTCCGTAACTTATTAAATTCTTCTAGTTTACAAAAGAACAGCCAATTTTGATGTTTATATTAATATTATTAGGCAAAAGAAGATCCCCCTGTTTAAATTTGAATACTCAATGCATGGCCTAAATATTCAGGATTACGTCCCAGATCAAGTAAGCTAAAGTTTAAATCAAACACGCATATAACTTTTCATTGCATTTTTTACTGATATTTTAATTGAATTTACTCTTTTGCCCTTTGCAGGATGGTGTGGACCGAAGTATTGTAGATAGACATAGGTTTTTAGTATGCAAACCAAATTCAAGAAATATAATCGTGATTTATGGTGCTGTCCAGGATTTTGTCGTAGAGATAGAGCAAGCTTTGAATGGGTATAACTTAAATACTTTTAAATTGTAAACCTTTATGCAACTACTCGCATATGCAAAACCTAGGGCTCTTAAGCAAAACCGTATTATTAGATTTCATTCTATGGCCTGAGCTATACGCGCTATGCCTGAACCTAAATACTTAGATATTTATTTTATTCATACCATTTCAGAAAAAAATGTGAATTGCGAAAGTTTATGGGAAACAACGTAAATCGTGTGTTCGTGCAGCAAATATATAAAGAAGTTCAAGACGCTGTAGATAACGCTCGCAAAAATTCAGATTGCTGGCGAGACGTGATTTCGATTGAAGTAGCTAAGTCTCTAAAATGTCAACGACCGCTTCTCCAGGTAATTTTCCAGATTCTTTATACATATTTGTAGTGCAGTGAGTGCAGTTATTATTCATTACTTATTTATATGTACATACATATCAAAATCAGCTAAGGATGCAATAAAATACTTAAGGAGGACTTTTATTGATTTTTTTCAGAGCGTTGTTAGTATTGGGCGTAGCATCCAAGAGGTTATAAGCTTGTCAAAAGACCTTCCGTCTCACTCGGATCAGCTCATAAAGATTCTGGATGCACTTCTTACACAATACCGAGAAACATGTCAAGATGCCTATAATGGGATTGTGCAGCCAGATGCAGAAGACAAAGGTGTGATATCTGCAACTTGGGTCAAAGACGAAGACATTGAAAGATTGCTGAAGTCCTTGCCAAACTGGTCAAAGCTACAGAAATCCAAAGATAAAAAGCAACCAGAGATCATAGACGAAAGTCCTGAGGATTTGCGTGCACAAAATATTCGGGAGTCGGATCTTCTTAGTGGTATATTTAATGGGAAAATAGTATTGCAGCACGAAATCCTTTCGGATGTAAGGCAACTAGAACAACTATCTCATCTCCAAGAAAGTCTAGTAAGTTTGCTAATTTTTTAATATGGGGTTCTAGACTCTAAAGATTGTGATGGGAATTACTTTGCTAGAAAGTATAAAAGTTTAACAACCTATTCATTTGTTTCAATAGGAATGGTTTGCCGATATTGTGAGCGGAGTGGCTAGTTCTTTTGAACAGATAACAGATCTGGAAAAGGAGATAAAAGACGCAATAAGGAAACTTTATTCTATAGGATCGACATTTCAAGATCTAGCCGATATTTGTCTTTTAGTACTGCATTTAGAAGTTAGTTTATAATGTTATTTCGCTTTTGTTCGTTATAACTTTTTGTTCCGCCTCAGTTTGTGGGATTGATGGCACAAACTTTTAACATTACTTTCTTTTTTCAGGTTAGAGTTCATTGTTTCTATTATCTACTGCCGATGGCGAAAAAAGGAGAATTCGCTCCTGGAGTTGATAATCAAGTTCCAGATCCAGAAGTTGTACAGCTTAACAAAGATTTGTCGGATGTGGAAAATGTTCTTAATTCCGCTCTGCAACCCATTAAAACCAAAGTAAGTTTTTGTTCGGGATAAACAACTTTATTACGCAACTAGACTGTCGTTGGGGTAGTAAATATTTATATGGCAAACTTCTATGTATATATTGGAGATGGTACCGAGACGACTATGAATATTTGGCTCTCAATGTCAATTCGTCTTGAAAAATTTATTTTGCAATAGAATTTAATCTTGGCAAATTGTTTTTCAGTACGTTTTCCAAGGTGTTGGTCAACTTATATCTACAGTTTTGATTGGCGCAGCGCAAGATATTCAACGCATTAATGACAATGGAGTGAAGAAACTTTGTCGTGATATATTTGCTATACAGCAAACTTTATGCAACATCACAAACCAACCGGAACATGCTATGGACCATGCCAGACAATATTATGAATTGTTTCTCTTGTCGCCAGAGGTATATTTCCTACATGGCTATATCCATTTCCCTTCTAAACACTATTGCAACAGCATAGTTGCGAAGTTTTAATATTCTGCAGGACAGATTGTTTGACACAGTTTTTCTCTTTGTAGGAGTTGGTGAATGCAATTCTGGAGAAAGGTCCACAATTCAAAGAACTCGAATATGTCACTGCCTTGAAACTTTTGTTCAGGAGTAAACCTGGATTAAAGCCTGAAATGTTAGACGAAAGCCTGCACAGACTATCAAACATTCTTGGGGATATTGGTGTTGTCGTGTGATTAGAATACGTAAAATTTTATTCCGCCAATCAATAAGTAAACGCTGGTGTACTATAGATGCATATATATACATAAATACTATTACTACCCATACTATGTAGTAGACGGACATACAATATTCAATTTAAAACTAATTGTATGAATATAAATATCCCACATGCCAGTGTACCATTCCCTTTTCCTTGTTTGTGCAGTGCATAGTTTTATATATATTATTATAATATGCTATTCTCATATGCATTTGCAAAACAAACCAAATTAATTTACAGCTTCGTTAATTGTAAGATAAGAGGAATACCATTTAGTGGGTTAGGTTATGTTATTATGTACACTAATTTACAGTAATTTATAAAAACTTTTATTGTTACAGATATACACATCACCATAGGTGTTATTTCCGACTCACATATTATGAATTCTATTATATTGTTAAAAGTTATTAAAATGCAATTTTCTAAATTACAGTTCATTTTGTTTGTAATTACAATCACTAATTTTTATTACATCGAAATAACCTATTTTAATATTATTTTAAAGTATGTTGCAAACGAGAGTGACAGGCGGGGAATCAGGGTTCACCGAAACCAGATCTGTGGGCCAAACGGAGATGACTTCGCCTTCTTCGTTCATTATTCGAACTCTACCGTCTGGAAACATTCCGATGACTTTTCCATACTCGAATGTAGCTGTCGAGAATCGCATCCTCACTACAGTTTGCGGCTTGTCATTCTTCCAGAATGTCAACTGCGGATGGAGTTTTTTCTCTACGGCTACCTCACTAGGCTGACCTACAATAACTGGCTCAACAGTTCCAGGGTTCAACCTATAGCTTTGGACAGTCCATTTGGAACCTAAAATGAATAAATATTTATTGTTTATGACTGCTCCTAGTGCATTGTATAGAAAAATTGTAAAAATCTAGATAGGATAGATAGATATATTATGTAATTTACAATCTTTAAAGTTGATTTCCTGGATTTTTGAGCTTATAACGACGGAGTAGTTAACCGGTGAGATAGAAGCAGCACCGATGCCATCGAAACGGTCAATTTCGGGAGTAAGGGAAATGATAGCTCCAGGAAAATACTTCGTATAGCGAACAGGATCCAGATCTCGAGAATCAATGTTGGTATTATTAGCTCCTGGATTAGTCTGTAAAATATATTACATATATTACAATAAATATATACTATATATATTGGATTATTTGGATTGTAGTAGGTGTTCATAAATAGAAGCTTACCATCCAAATAACGTCTGCTTTTGTTGTGGTAGACATGATTTCAACATGCACCTGCTTTGCTAATTCTTGGGGAAGTCTCTCCTATTTGACAAAAAATAATTTCAAATTCAGAATCTACAATTTACAATTAAAAGAAATTAAGAATAATAACTATACCCTTTCTGTCTCTTCTTTTCGTGGCCGCTTGCTTCTCCTTTTATGGAGATAAAATTTCTTGGCTACACAATTCTGCCAAGCATACCTCGTCATGACCCCTCCCCAAGAATTGGCATCCATCTCACAAAGCCTGATATCGCCAACCTTCAATGGTTTTTTATGTGACACATTTTTTAAGGTCACAATATTAGGTGAGGTGGTCATTGTGACAATATTGTCAGGCTGTGGAGTAGCTCCATTGGGATCTGCCCGTCGGCTCCAGTTAACAGTCACATTGACAAGCTATGTAAATTGTAAATAGAGCAATTGTTTAAAAACTCCAAAATAATGCAAATATGTAAATAAAATACTTTTATTTTTCCTTGTGAGGTAATTTTTACCTTGACTTCTGTGACCGTTACTTCCACTAGACGCGTGATATTATTTTCTGCTTCTTTCAAAGCGGCAGTGGAAGGGGCAATCCATTTAAAGGACTTCGACTCATAACGGGGATTGAGATGACAGTATGGGATTTCAAATCTTCTTCCCACAAAAATTCCATCCAAGCCATTTATGGCAAAATGACATTCGGCAGTATGCTTCATGGTGTCGCAAGTTGTGACCCCGCCTTTGACCATGCAGTTTAGCAAGTCCAGTTGCTTAATACTGGCTGGCTGGGTTACTCCATTGCCGAAGTTAACGTTTAATATCACGTTTCTGATACCATTTTGGACAACTCCAAGCCAGCCATTCTTGAAGACGACATCTCCTAAATCATACTATATAAAAAGAAAAGAAAAACATAAATTAAAATTAACTAACTATAGGTTAAACATATTTACTTTGTACAAATATTGTAATTGTAATTACAGAGTGTAAGGGAGCGAAAAAGTCGGCAGGCTTATCAAATATGCACAGTTCATGCAGTGGGTCTTTCCTTTTCTGCAAATCCTGTTCATAAATTCTGCAACACGCAGTTTGTGTCAAATTGCTGACGTACCCAACGAGGCCTTGCTTATTTTTGACCAGTTGTCCAACCACCAAATTTCGATCCAAAATAACCAGCTAAACAGTAAAATACAATATACAAAATTCATCAAAAACCTATCATTATATAATATGCACATATGTAAATATCTGTAAACAAAAAATATTTCTTGCATCTTTGGTTAAAACATCGGTAGCCATTCCATCATTAGGGATAAATTTAACCAGGATGTTGTCTCGGTACAGGGGATCACTTCCCAAATCTTCGTCAACACGATCATGAGCTTTAGCCTTCGTTCGATGAACCCCGAGAACATTCTGCACTGGAATCTTCCCGATATTGAAGGTTCCATCTTGGAGGACGTGCAAAACCAGATCGTTGACAGATAACCGATTCGAATACGTCGACATTTTCACAAAAGTTAGGATTATTAAAGCAAGATGTAATCAAAAACATACTTCGTAAACCAAAAATTATTTTCTTGTTTCTGAAATCCTAAAAGTTGAAAAAAGTTTGTTTTTCTGTAAAGTATTCTGAAAATTGTCATTCGGTTCCCAAGGAAGTCACATATAAATACATACCTACATACACTTTGCATTGGGGCCAATTTTTGGTTCATGCAATTAGTGCCAGCATAGTATCAGAATATCTATATAGTATCCTTGAGCATAGTCTAGATTTCTTTAGATACATAAATATTTATATTCTATCAATTATAGTGTAAGAAATCAATTTGCGTAGTTTGGATAATATATTGTTGTTAACATTACATATTATGTATATGGGTTTGTTTTAGGATACTTTAGCTTGAATTAATTTAATTGTTTTGGATTTCTATCCGCTTGTGGTTTTCAGAGTTAGGAAATTTTGTTTCCATTTTAGCTGTACTAGCGTCCTCAATTTGACCTGCTTTAAACTTTAGAAGCTTAGAATGCTGCTAGCTACTCAGAAAAATAAACTGAATTTCCTTTGGAACTGGGTATCCCCCTTCATCGTAAACAAAAAGCTTGTAAATATATGTATACTATAAGCATAAGCATAATAATCACGAAGCTTGCTTTCAATATAAATACGAAGTATTTACAATTCTAGAAGGAAATAGCATTCAGAAATCGATGCCATAAAGGCCATTACATTAGAATTGCAATTTGTACTTTTGCTATGTGCACATAAGTAAACCATTACTATTTTGTCGTGTCTTGTTAACACAACTGCAAATAAAGAGTGTGGCTCAAATTGTTAGTGAATATTTTACATATAAAAAGGTTTTCCAGCAGTTCCATTATATTTCATGCAAATTCATAGAAGGTAAAATGTGTTGTAAACAAGCGAGAAACGAATGCAGTGAGCATAATTTATTTACATGGATCTCGGGAATTACAGCAGTAAGCGCATAGTCATAATTGATAATTAAATTAAAATTAAATTAAGTTTCCATAAATTAAATATGTATTTAATTTTAATATTCAATTTTCTTTTAGATTTTAGGAATAATCACTACCGTGTATTCCATGTTGAATTTAAATTACATGGATAATTCTGACGAAAAGTCAGAAAAACTTTCCAAGACTGTTCATGTAGACTCCCTGGTTTTATATTTCGTAGTTGCAGCTTTCGTCGGAATTGTTCAGACTTCTTTTTCTATTTTGCCAATTTGCAAAGTAAGCTAATTGCAACTAATTATCATTTATTTGAATGCATTTTTGTTACAACCTCGTAAAAAACTGGTTCATTTTTAATTGCAGATACTGTGTAGATCAACATGGAAATGGGTTAACTTTGTTGGAGGTTTCGCTCTACTAATAAATGGAATTCTGTACATTTCACTCAACATTTCTACACAAATTCATTACATGTACTTCTGGATATGGATCCTTCTTGACGGAGCTGCCCTAGTTGTTTTAACATTGTCTTTATGTTGTAGGGACTACAGATTAAATCAAAGTATGGAAATATCAAAAAAAGATTCAATGATGCAGGAAAATGCATAGTGTTTTTTATGCATGGTGTTTAAAGTGCATAGTGTATTATGTCCTATGTTAACTACTAAGGAATCCAAGGAAAACCTATTACTATATTACGTAAGGAAATGTCCAAAGTACAAAACAATAGTACGTAAATTCTTTGTTTGTGTGTAATTCTGTTGTAGATTTCCTGTAAATATTGTGTATTGTGTAGGTAGATAATATGCATATCTAATATCTGTGCATTGCAAATTGTTTTTTTTGCCTATAAGGTTGTGTAGTATGTGACATTACGTATTTATTATATGTGCGTATAGTAAAAAATAATAAACGCAAAGCAAAACCTAAGTTTAATTAATTGAAGTCAACTGGATAACCCTTTATTTAGTCAACAAACAAAAATTAACCATTCATATAATATCATAATTGACAATAATGCTCATAAAGCTACAACTAATGTAGTTCCCCTTCTTTTAGTTCAGAAAAGGTAGATTTGTATGTTTACCTCGATAAAAATACAGAATAGTAAATTCAAAAGCAGCGTTTGCCATTTTGTGTGCAACGTGGGCTTTATTGTAACCCGAGTTTCTCTAAAAATCTGACAAAATACAAAATTATTGCTGGAATTATCACAACAGTTACCTTTAAGTAGACACGCTACGGGATTAGGTACATATTATGCTTAACATTATGTACTAATTCGTATTCGTATGTAAAAGCTTTGTATTTGTTTTGTGTGTATCTATCCGAGAAACTGGTTCCAGCCAGATGGTTATGTATTTAATTTAAAAATATTTGTTGAATAATTTCCTTTTCTTATCCTATCGACATAAACAAGGATTACCAGAGATAAATGTTACAAGAGTAATTGGCCCACTCATTTATACATTAAAACAAAACACAAACAGTTCAAGTTCACACAGATGACAACAATAAAATACACAAGTTCATACATCACAATTACACAGTACACTACACACTGTACACACTCATCCACCCATGCATAATTCTGAAAATTTAAAATTCTCTAAATTTCAGTTTTTAAATGTAGTTTACATAAAATATTTACACACATTCATCCATCAACGTTCAAAACACATTTGCAACCGTCCTTTAACACTTAAATGATCGTAAACTTAAACTTCAATACAAATGTACTGACACTAAAGCTACAAAAATTACATAAGCACTGACTTGACTAAACATAAACCAACAGAGCAACAAGAAGTCACAATTACAAGTTATACAATACAACATGAATAATATCTCACTATTATTTCTAACATTAAGTGTACATAAACATGTCTATACAGATTACATTATAATAAATTTTTCTTCAATTGATTTCTCATCTTTTACTTACTTACTTTACCCGAATTCTAAGGCTGCAACAATTTTTGTTTTGCTCTTGCCTCAAAAACTTTTAACGCTCACAAGGAACTGAATCTGCATTTCATCTTATTTGTTGATGGAGTGGATTGGAATAATGTAATTTAATAACTATTTACCTAATTACTATTACTAAGTATAATAAATGTATCGAAATGAGATATATTATAATGAGAGTACAGAGACAGCATTATAATACCCCTTCTTACAAATTTTAGCTACAACTACATGAATAATATCACATTAAAGGTAATAAAATATTGTACACTACAACAGTAGCACTGTACAGTACCTGGTTACATTACATTACAATAATATACCTTACATAATCCTCTTCCTTATGAATATGTAGCACGTATTTATTTGTGTTTTGATTGAATTATTATTCCTTTCTAGTGCAGAAATTGAATTTATTTTGTTTTGTGTTCATATTTCATTCATATCGTGTTGTATCGTATTTATTTTATACTTATTAGAGTCTAAATTAGTTTAATTGGATAAAAAACAACGAGTTCTTTATACAGAACAAATACTGAATGGAAAACATTCTGTCTGATTATCATTTAGTAGGATAGTGCTTACATCTAATTCAATTTAATTAACCATCTGAATTGGAATGGAACATTAGAACAAGTCTTTAAAACGCCATATCAGCCGATTTAGTCTTTTTCAATTATTAAACTAATTTCTTATTAGGAATTCGTAATGTTGCACATAATTATATTATAGGATGTTACCAAGTATTTTGTTATGTACTTAAATCATCAACATTAATAATCACAACTATCAGTAATTAAATAGAAAGTAAATCAATCTTGTGACATGACGATATTTTGTAATCGAAGAAAACGTAACGTAAAGCGACATAACGTTAGTTACTTAAGGCAAGATAATTTACTTATAAATTACTAATTAGTTATTATACTCAATTGTAATTATTATCATGGAATTGTATTTAAATAATTAGTACCCTTCTTCTCCCTTTAAATGGAAACAATAATAGAATCTATAAGGAAATTACATAAGTATTTAACTTATTTATGTACCTGAAATTCCTACTGCTGCATTTATCCGTATAGTTTAGGCTGCATATCCAGGAAAAATCTAGCATTTACATAGTAGGTAATGTCCTTAAGTATAAATACAACCTAATAAATTATTATGGGCAAGCAATACATAACTGCCATATATAGGCAAGTATACATTATCTTCCAACTATTACTTAACAAGTTTTAAATTGAATTGAGTTGTGTTTTTTGTTTTGTAAACCAATACAGATCGTTAAACATTGATTGGAACTAGTATAATAGACAAAATATGTTTTAAACTATTTAATTGCTTGTAGTTACTACATTTGGAGTACCCGCAGTAAATACTTGGAACAAAAGTCATGTCTAACCACAGGATCACTATACACTTTGTGTAAATTGAACGGATGAAGATAATGTTCTTCTGCATTCACTGTCTCCTTTGAAGAATCTTCTTTGGAAACAGAAGGCGAAGATTGAGCATGTAAATCTGAACTTCTGTTCAAATTAATCCACTCCGTGTCTTCCGCAAGACCCCGGAAAAGTAAAGGTAGGGCTAGCTCATCCATAACTCCGTAGTGGAGTAGTACATTGGCAACTGAGTAGAAAGATTTTGTCGTCCACGAAGGAAGATAGTACATTGGTACTGTGTCGTGGAAAAGACGAATATCTCGGCCTAGATTTACACCTAGTAAACTGATATAATGACGCAGCGTGGAACACAATTCGGATTGGTGGCCGTCATCTTGAAGAGTACAGCGAATGTGACGGAATTCTCGGGGAGAAATTCGGTGAGATTTGGCATCTTCAAGAAGGCTGGTATCTCCACCTAAATGAGAAAACATTTTACGTTAATTACATACCTTTATTTTTTCGTGTACCCTTTTGTATGAAAAATATCTCAAAAATTCGCCCATGAGGGGTATTCAATTTTTGTGAGAAAAGAAAGAACATCGCAGTTATTAGATTTTAAAAGGTAAAATTACTTACCTTCTGAACTGAACTCTGTTGTTCGAATTGTATCATTACTTTCTTGATACTGATCGACGACCCCAAGCATGTGGAGATAAGCATTATGAAGTCCATCAAGAAGGCTATCAATTTCTCTCTTCAATATTTGATCCAATTCATCAACATGGTGCGCTGCCTGTGAATTGCTGTTGCTGCCGTCAGTAGTCGTGGTCGTGGAAGACGAAGTAGCGGACGACGATTCTGGAGCTGTTGGTGGAGATGCTCTGTTTTCATTTTCAATCTGTTTTTCTGTAATAGGAGCATTTGTTGAAGTTGGACTTTTGACGACGGCAATTTTCTCTCTGTGAGAAGGATTATTTGAACTTGCTGGGATTTCGGAAGCACTGAATGAAAAACTGCCGCTGCTTATGCTAGTAATTTCTCCAGAGGAACTGCTGTCTTTTCCATTATTTGATAGTCTTTCGGTAGAAGAAGTTGCGATAATATCTTCCGGTTTGTGCCAAGTTGGAGGTGTGGGAGGCTCGATGTGTTCCACATGATAGAGAGGAACATTGACAGAACTTTCCGGTCCCGTTGTAGTAGAAGATTCGGAGCTTTCCCCATTATTTCCAGTAGAATTTGAGGTACTTCCGACTGAGTCTCCATTTGGCCATAAAGCAGTAGAATTCTCCAGAATAGATTCGTCTGTTGGTGTAGCTAAAATCAAGGAATCATTTTCATCGGTTGTGGAATCGCTTGGTGAAGGGGAAGATGCGCCAAGAGCGGGGATATGTTCAATAATATCGGCAGCAACCTCCTCGTCCTCCGAATCCTCGCCAACGAGAACTTCTTCATCAACTGAATCTTCGCTTGTAATATCCGTCTCATTATCTGAAGGGGACAAGTCATCCAGAAGTTTACCCTTGGCAATAACAAAGCTGGGATCTTTCAAGTAATCCCAATCAGACACAGATAAGTCCCCATTTTTATCTTCACTCTGGGAAGGGATTTTGATATCTGCTCCAGAGTCAATGCCTCCAGGGTTACTAGTCTCATTCTTAGGTTTATTAGGGTTATCAGACCAGGGGAAAATAGATCTGGGAATGTAGGCAGTTTCTCCAGTATCTAATGTTTCCTCTCTATTGTGTTTCTCTCCTATTGAAGCTGAGATTGCAGGAGCATTTTCAGAAGCAATTGGAACCATAACATCATCATCTATACTTCTTTTCTTTATTCCTCTCGGTTCTAATGTCCAGGAGTCTTGTCCAACTAGAATATAGGAGAAAAGTTTCCATGTGGCCATAATTCCGTCGAGTAACCGTGGAAGTTTCTGTCCTCTGGGGTCTAGTTTAGGCCAAGACGTTTTGGTGACAGGTACATCGTGTCCAGATGAACTCACCCAAATTTTATTCATGTCAAGTTTTTCAATGTTCCACGTTTTCATTAAAGTTTCGTCGGTGACGACCATGTAACCTTTAACCTCATAATTCATTTCCATAGCTCCTAGCACACATTCGTAAGTGGCTCGAGTGTAAGTCGGTAAGAAACTGAAGGAGCGATGCTCAACAGATTGGTATTTTCTGAGAAATATCTCAACTGACTCATGAGGATGTCCACAGTAGAGAATATTAGGGAATGCGGATCGATAGAGCACTTCTAAAGTGGGAATGAGGTCGTAGTGTTGATTTGTGAAGACTACTATAAGGAGGGCATCTTTGTATATGTTCTTGGGCTGATATGGTATTAAAGGTCCAAATCCGGGACACATATTCTCCGAAATAGCTTTCAAGATAGGGAATTCGTCGGCACTAGCATCAGCCGACTTGGCAGCAATCTCCTGCAAAAAAGCTTTGAATTGTTTCGCCGACCTTGTTGCAGAGGAGTAAGAAGAGCGAGTGTCGGAAGGATACTTGTCAACTAATGGTAATGTCCTTCTTGAATAAGTCGACGGATTGGATAGCATATCATGATGGTGGTATACAAAGTCGTCTGCTGGATGGCTTTCAGCGCCCTGATTTTCCGTTGCTGCCTTTTGTGCTTGAGATTCTTTGTATTGCAAATAATAGGAATCCTCAGCTTTGTTGACAGGAGCCTGCTCAACGGGAAGATCTTCTTCTTCTGGTGCCTTGAGTTGCGGAACGTGAGCCTCCCAGTCTATTGGAGCATAAGTTGAATTCTCATTAGGAGGCAATTGCCACAAAGGCAAATCAATCGGTCTCTCCGTCTCTCTTTTGTCCCTTAAGGCTTTTGACTCTGTGGATTCAATTTTGGCAACAATAGATTTAAGAGTGTCGTTCCTTTTTGCGATGTATTCTTCAAGTGCGAAATCATCATTTGGTTCCAGTGATGGGTAGAAACTCACTCCGTGGAGACCATCTGCTCCTAAACATGGATTTGTGTGGGATCTTCTGCGGGGCAACATTGGTGGCTCAGCGTAATGGATACTTTTCAAATCAATGATCCAAGCATCTATTAGAGACAAATCGTTCTTCTTCAAGTACACGGACTTCGACAATTCTTTAGACATTAGAGAGAGACAGCGGAATGTAGAGCGAGAGCGACAATGCCAACGCTTAAGGAGTTTAGAAGATCCAGTCCGATTGTTATTTCCGCTAGTGAGGCCAGATGGATTCAAATTCGGCTCGTAATCCCCTCCGACGAAATAATCTTGGTTCCTAAATGACAGAACAGATTCAGTAACTATCATATCACCATTCTACATGCATATCACCATTCTACATATTCATCTTCAATTCGGTCATATGAAAAAACATGAAAATTCATTTTCCTTCTCTCCTGCTATGTCACAAACAATAGCATCTCGCAATCGAATCAAATTCTCTCCTCTCTCTCCCATAATAAAAATGGCAATCAGAATGATGGTTATTATTCGATTGAAAAAGAATATTGGCTTACAAAACTGGAACCGAATACCCCACTAAAATGCATTGCACTTTTTACATACTGCAATATGTACGAAAATCTCATTCTATCTGGTATTTTCCAGCTATGATAATGATTTTGCCAACTTGCGACACTTTTTGTATGGCACAGCATGACTGTCATTGCCACGACCGTCATGAGCCATTCATCCAAGCAAACGTTGGAATTGTGCGTACCTTCGCAATGAAAGAGACTTTTTTTAAATTTTCTACCAGCTTTAAGTTAATTCGTGTCAGAAAAACTTTTTAACTTTTTACATAAGTCATGTAATTGTCCTCTTAAATACGTACCCATTGTATATTTAAACTCTAGTTCAGGTAGGTATTACATAATTTTACGTTAGCTACAATGTATAGATTTTTTGCCATATGTATTCCTACATGCATGTGAGGTGCTACTAGTTTTAGCCAGTTATACAAATAAAACAAAGGATAGAATGCACACAGTAGTATTAGCGAAATTGGTACATTGTGATGTAAAGGATGTTAAAACGTAAGCCAATGCTTAAACTTTTTTACTTTACCCATCTTCTTTTCTCTCTCTAGTTAGACACATTTTCTAATTATGTGAAACAAATTGATTTGATTATGCAAGCCTTTCTTCAACCTCTTTTATAGTATACTTATGTAACCCTTTTTTATTTTAAGCTGCAAAAAATCTCATTAATCTGGAACTTAAAATTGCCTTTTCACATTCCGAAGCACAATACTCACTCACAGAGAAAGAATTTCTTTACATCGGTTCCAGTAAGTACACATACCTACATAACTAATCCACCCTATTCATTGTGTACATGCATTGGACTTTGTACTTTGGTTATGGAAGATAGAACATTTCAAAATTTCAATAAATAGCATATCCTTTGACGTATGTTCGTATTTATTAGGTAGTCAAAACTGCCATAACGAAATAAAAAATCAGAGTAAATCCCCAAGTTTGTCCGTCATGCTTCTGCTAGTATATACTAGTAATTGTAGCCTGCTGTGAGCAACCGAGTTGAACAGAAACAAATCGGTTATGTAACTCAGAAATTGGCTAGAATGTTCTATAATATTCTATATTATAAATAATATATAATATATAAATGTTCTATATAAGATTGCTAAAGACTTATTGTCTGTTATGTACCTTATGTAAGTATTATTCTCTAAACTAAAGATAATGAAGATGTAATACATCTTTGAGATATATAACACTATATTTTAGAAGCAAAGTACTTTTACCATGTACTTATTATCTAATACACATATTATACAAAGACAACTTTTAACAACTTTAATTATTACTTGAAAGATATAATGACACATAATAATCCATAAAGGACAATACATAATAATTTGAAGAGAAAAAAATGTGGACCATAAGAGTACCTAAGTAGTTTTAGTCACGTAAACTTATTTAGCACTTACAATTGGAGTGTTGGGACTCTGGAAAGAGTAAGTCGGATACTTCCACCCAAATCTCCCAGCAGGGACTGACTCCATAATCCACGAATATACCAAGGAGGAATTCTTGAAGCATTTTGTGGAACCTCTAGAAGTTCATCCCCTTCACCTTGAAAGAAAAAGTCGTGCACTCGTTAGCGCTTAATTACCAAAGTCTCTAAAATAATACATTTTTATCTTTATTACTGTAGCTAATTAGTTTATTAGCGTAATTTGCATGAAATCATTAAATTCGGGCGTACAATACAATCACAGACAGATTGGATAAACAATTAAACAACTATACCTGCAATTAACTGTTTGTCAGATAAAAATTAGTTGTACAAATAATTATACTCGGTGATTTTGTATAAAGAATTATAAATACCAGATGAGTAGTCCGGTAATAAAGGTAAAGCCCAGAAAACTTCAGGTGAGAAAAGTGTATTCCTTGTGCACAAAGGCGGCATAGTATCTCCGGGAAGGACAAGTGCTGGAGCCTTCAAATCCCACCATCCTTTGTCGATCTCCAAAAACTGAAATAAAAAAAGTTTTATTAATATACAATAACCTTATTAAATATTAAATGTAACACATTTTCATTTCATTGTCTAACAACAATTGTACAATCAAAGCAATCAGATTGTCTTAACTCAAATTCTCCATTTCTAATTTAAAAATGGGTCAGAAGTACAGGGCCACTAATTGTCTTTAACTTTATTTATGTTACGTTATGACTGTCAATACAAATCTGGTAATTATTCATCCTTAGTAACACTGCGCCTGGAGTACTTTTACTGACAAGTGCAAATACGTTATGCAATTTTAAACCAGGTATATTTGTATATGTAAATATAATATGTACTGTGCACACGTGAAGAAAAAGTTATATAAAGCTAAAGTAGGTACCTTTGTAAGTACATTAATCATTTGCACAACTGCATTAAATGGCATAGGCATTCTTATCTTGATAACATAAGATCATGTAAGATATTACATATAGCCAACAGGCCTGTTAACGATAAGTAAATAAATATTAGATCATATAGATTGGCAATACATATTTTATACTAACTCCTTTGTTTCGTTGATTGGTTTCCTTTGGTTTAGTTAATAGAAATGACACTACAAGATTTCTTATGTTAACCTTAGCACCATAATATCATTTAGCAGAGTTCATATTGACGGATATCATACGCACGCCTTACTATAATTAATACAAGTGTGTAGCTGATTGTGAATGTAATTTACAATTTTAAACTAGCAGCCAAGATAGATAGCAAGACATTTACAGATACGTGCAAATGTAAAAGATCAATATCCCAATTTGCCTCAAGGAATTTTATGAACTTCGTTTGAAAGCGTTCTGTTCTATTCCTTTACATATATACATGCTACAATTATTTACACAGTTTAGTTTGCATATAGTAGGCACTCGATACCGTAAGACACATAAGGAATAATAATCATAATGAATCAATATGCCCAGTATGGGCTATTAATTTTTAACAAAAACTATTTAGGGTTATTTATAGCAAATTTTTTTCCTGCGTAAGATACATCACTAGAATGTAGAGCAAGAGAAAATTCTCTATTGTTGCGATTTTATGTATCTATCTAATTGGAAAAATTGTAATAGTAGGTAGTCCATAAGCAAGTAGGTCTCTGAAACTATGACATATGTGCAAATTGTGGTGTATAACACAAAAGTAAAATGTATATCATTGTTAATAATGTAATGTAGACTTTATATGTAGTACGTACCATTTTAACAGTTGTATTTTTAAATGTGTCCACTTATAGTGATATCTGCATTGTTTATACATTTATTGCTTTTTGATTGAGAGTGTGTAGTGTGTAGTACGTGTGTTTTTATGTCTTTAACTACTTATACTACTACTGATAGATATTCTTGTGTCTAATGAACAGGAGCAATCATTTTAGCATTTCAGACACCTGGTTGTGTTAAACATTGAATGTGAAGCCTATAAAGTAGACTATTTATTCCTCTAAGAACATATTTATTTTCTAGTTTGGTTTTCCATGTCATTCATTCAGTTATATTGTAATTTGTATTGCATTGATTATTTAGTGTTTGAATCCCTTTCCTTTTCGTCAAGCTGACTTTTATTTTCTATATGTATTGTGCATACATATACATTGTGTATACAATGGAGCAAAGAATAACGGTATAACTTTATGACATAACAACTTCTAGCCATAATAAGCATGAAATGCCTACGTACAGATATTATACGGTGAGTGAAGTAAGTGACAATTATACGCTTACGCTCTATGTAAAGTAAAGTTACTACTATTAATATTGAAATACATATTTAGTCTTATAGATATATTATATCTAAATCAGCGTAACATAACCGTTAGGTTACCGCATACGTTAAACTATTCGACATCTGATTGTATTTTAAGTATCTAACAATTGCTGTGTCAATATGGGTAGGTAGTGAATTTCGATTTGGTTCAAGGTAAACTTAGGGTTGATTGGTTGGTTAGGAAGAGAATGCAAATAGTGACTGCATAATATTACATGACTAAAATCATACTTCTCATTTTACTTTACTTTTTGTTTCACTATGGTTCGCTCATGTTACGTTACAAGCACTTTTGTTTAAACAAGCACGACCACGACCTATCGGAAATACAATCTTTGCAAAGTTTAGTTACCTGAATAACTGTGAAGGGTAATATAATTGATTTTAAATCAATATTATGTTTAAGTTGTATTATAGACGCTACTAAAGAATACGACACAATGACTGTTATGCTACTGACGAAAGGTGACGGTGTGGCATGCGGTGACACCCGTCCTGTTTCCGTTAAGGCTAAATGTTTAGCCAGGGGAATAACTTAATAATATTTCCCGAATATTGCTTTACAGTAAATTAGTGCAATGTCATGCCAAGTTAATCAATTTGCATTAATAGCTAAATATTTTAAGTGAAGCAATACCATTTTGTTTTTGTTTTTGAACAATTATCAATTTGAATTAAAATGTTGCAGTAGATGAAACGTACAGACGTTAGCAGTAAATTGAAACCAATGTATCTCAGGTGCCAAAATAATTTACCTATAAGTGCAAATAATTTTAGCCCTAATTTTGTGTATGCAAATTATCCTTCGAAATGGTTAGGTAATAGGTACTACTTATACTATTTAAAGACTACACGATACTAAAATGCTTCTAAAAGGACTTTCGCGATATACGTTGCGATCGTTTTTTCTAACTGTCTTAATGGGATGTCACTTTCATGTGTTGATATATTTAAATTTTGGGAAGATAACGATAATCACATGTGAATTTTTATTATGGTCTGCACTAACATGCATGTGGTAACGAAAGCATAGCAAATGTGTTATATAGAAAATAGAAGACAGAAGAAAATCTGTTATGTCTTACGTTGTAATGTTACGTATAATGTAGGTACATGTTGATGCATTTACTTTGTCCTATAATTCATATGTAAGAGGATGTTAGTAAGTCTCTCATCTTACAATCTTTATCATCTATGGTGTAACACAATGTAATGCACAATGTGTCCACATTGTTACTTCAGTAAACGTGTAAACTTTTTAAGTGTTAGCGACTGTATGGAAACTTCTTATAGAATCAATCCAGTTTTCATTGAGGTCCTTAAGTGCTTACCTAAATAACTTGTAAACTAATATTCCAATGTTCATTTTAGTGTGCATGGAATTTTTAAAATATGGATACAATGAACTTACATACTACCTGTAATATTTGCACCTGTATAATCCCTAGTCCTATAGTGCATATTGTCAGTTTCTTTATGCTCTTTACAAAAATATTTTTTTAAGTGTGATGCGCCACTGGTGAGGTCATGTCGGACCATATAGTAACTATGAATAATCTGTTGCAGCAATAAAGATTACAAAATAATCTTGAAGAAGAAGAAGAAGAGAAGTTACGTACCCTCCCGTGCAATAGAAAATGCAATGCACTAATAGACAAAACCAACTCGCCACCTTTTTCTTTGCTTACGTTCGTTATGTTAGTAGCATTAGCACGAGTTAAATGCAATTGCACGCCAAAGACAAACTAAACCGCGACTAATTTCGTGGAATTGGATGACAAGAGAGATAGAACGTAGAAAGTGAGTGGAACCGTGACCCAGCCCTTCCGTTCTTAAGCATTACGCGATTTTTTTCAATCTCTTTACCCATTCCTCTAGTCTAGTAAAATTAAACCAAATCTAATCTGAAATCGCACTCAATTGAATTTTGAATTTACTCTTACTTGTTTGCTCTGTGCATAACTATGCATATAAATACAATGTAGCAAAAACAATTTCTTTTTGTATCTATCTTACATACCTAAGTATTTAATGCATAACAGCAGCATCAGCACCAACACTAAACATTACACTTACAGTTTTCTTATTTTCCCATTGTTAGCATAACGTAAATGTCTTACTTTCGTCTTACTCTTACTCTTACTAAAGGTATTTATCCAAACGAATTTTTGCTTGTCATTTTTTATCTTTGTTTTCTATAATAAAACCTATCTACTATTTGAATCTACCTGTTAACAATCCTCATCCCTTGTCGTGAAAATAGCCAATTTAAAAATTCTATTCAAAAATACATACTATAGAAACATTCTCGAACCAGAAACGGATGAGGATATCGATCTACTACCTGTAGATCTAATTTATTGTTAATGTTATAAAGGAATTTCAGAAAGTGACATTTCTTTTACATCTCCACTATATATGTAGCTTCAGTTTCGTAATTGTGTACCTTAGGTATTAAATAGATTCTTGATAGATTACTTTATTACACGCGTTACGTTCTTCCTGCACTATCATGCAAAAAATTCAAAAGATTTCCGACAGAATACAACACAGTAGGCAATTATTATAATTATGTTAGACATGGAATGCTGTAATTGGGATGTCCAGACCAGGCCAGTCCACTTTTATGGTTTCCTAAGGTTAATCCAGTCAAATGTCAATCAGACACTCAATTTCGAACGACAGTGAAAGTGTGGAGTATAGCAGCCCAGATCAATATAAAGAATAACTTGGCTTGGCATGGGCTAGCATTAAATAGCTTCTTGGTGTGGTTTTGCCTTTGTTCCTCGTTAGAAACTCACAACACAACATCTCATATTATTATAAAGTTAGCCACACCACACCACAACAATGACAATGAGTCCTGAACTGAAAGTATTCTACCTACTGTACATAAGTACATAACATACACAATGTAAGCAATTGCACTACAATTTGTCTCTGTTCAATTTTGTGAATACTGCGTAGGGGATAATGATAATATTATTTATTCTATACACTCTATTGTACACTTGGCTCTATTCACTTTTACTACATATTACTGGCTTGGCTTGGCTTCGTCTACTGTCCAGTTTATTTTCGTAAAAATACATTTACAACTTAGAAAAGACTTAGCATACAAATAGTTAAATGAGATCCATCATGCAAGAAAATACAATTAACTAGTTTAAATCTTTAAATTATAATTTCGCTTTGACGTGTACATACTACCTACAGATAAGTAAGTAATAATGTTGTCTATGGTCTAGTCTACCTATAATTACAATGTATAGCTTACCTCAGCATTTGTACTCGGATGTATGGATGTATGCATAATGGCAACAAAAAATCTATTAAGTACTTAGACCAGCAAGCAGTAACTAATCGCAAGTGAAAAGAGAAGAGAGTCTGTAATCTATTGTCTGTAGGTATTTGAATTGAAATGGAAGTGAACTAAACAAGTGTCCGTCTATGTATATACTTATGTAGTATTTATGTGTATCCTGTCTTGTCTTGTATTACATTTGCATTGTAATTGTCCTGTGGGCTGTAGGTGTAACTTATATCTACTTAGATTACTTATAGTAGTGTACAATTTCATTCCCTACCGCAAATGACCTCTTGCCTTCATTAGAAATTAAAAATACAAATTATTATACTCTGCTTTGACTTGACACACGCACACCATACCAAATCCTAACATCACTCACTACTACAGACATACTACACTTTACAACTTACTTATTTCTACTACTTACTAGCCAAAGCCAACCACAATAAACGAATCGCACTTTCATTTCCATATTTAACTTGCCTTGTCTTTGATTTTTGATTTGCGTTGCTCGATAACTCTATTTCTACTTTGCTCAATGCTATTGTTAATAACAGTTGAGTTCCAATCTTATTTATATTACATTAGTGTGATAGATTACAAATATTACAAATTACATCAACTAGTAGGTATGAATAATTAAATTCATAAGGTAAATAGTATATAAAAGGCAAGAATGAGGTTTCGGAAAGAGTCCTTCATAATTCCTATTCTTATCATGTGCAATGTTACATTTCCCATAAATATTGAGAACACTTCCATTGTACCTGTATGCATATATATTTGATGCTTATTTCTTTTTTGTCTTTGCGAAAGTTATACTTGCCTGCTTAACTATTACTAAAAATAATTTTTGTAAATTGAGATCGGTTCTTATTCTACAATTTCTTGAGTAATTTAAAACTGGATAACGAATTTTGGTGCAATAATTGTAATTAACATAGCATTATATTCATAGATAGCATAGCTGTAAATGTTGGTTTCTACAAATATAATGCCTGAATTCCATAGACGATCTCTATTGTACTGTTTTTTGGTATAATGGTGGTGACTGCTGGTGACCTGGACCTGACTTAACTATAAAAGTAGTTACTTAATATACGTTTAGTAACTTTTTAATTATATGTGCGTGCACGGCCATATAAGTGTCATCGTAAAGTAATAAGAAAATATTATCCCACATTTCCAATGTTATATTAAAATTATACTAATATACCTTGCTTGCCAATGTCAGAGCGTGTAAATCTGTTTTCTGCTATAGTTGATCCACTTAATGTATTATGTCCCACTGAGATGGGAAGACATTGATTAAATGTCAGTTTAGTGCTCGATGTTACTGTTATTGTGTGTGATATGAGGTGTGTAACATTTAATAATCTTCCTTCAATGAAATTCGCTCGTGTGTTCCCTTCATGGTCGATTGAAGTTTTTATTGAGCTCATTTTCTCATTGTCAATAAGGGTAGTAACTTACGAGTGTCAAGAAATATAAAGTATAAACAATAATATAACTCACTCAAGATTCCTTGTTATTAACACTCATATTACATATGGACATGTACTATACAGTAGCACGTTAAACAACAGCAATAGCAAATAATAGCGATATGCAATATGCAATATGCAATTCTGTCAGATTGTTTTCAAGTGTAGGTCTGGATACTAATAATTATTGGAACCCTTATACGTATGAAGCGGAAAGATCTGCCTTGCCAATTTAATTGTTAAATAAACCGTGGCACCGGGTGTCCCAATGTATCGCACGTGGAGGATGATATGGATCGGTGATAACGGTGTTAAATGGTTTGGAGATGCACACCAACACAAACACAATAGTTGCATGTGCCTACGACATATTATATGATGTAATGGGCAATCTAAAGCCCAAAATCGAATACTCAAAATCTAAAACCCAAACTAGAAACCCAAAATCTAAAAAAAAGCCCGCCCATCCTATACGGGCCCCCAGAAAACTCTCCTCCGCTCAGACATCACTTTAGCAGGATGAACGACTGGGATCGTACAGGTTTTACCGTATGAACGATTGCATGTACTATATTTCATTAGTTACATAAGGTTTCAACGGGAGTAACTATTGATCTCAATATGGGTCGAGTAGTGTAGTTCATGGACACGTGGACCGATTTGGTCCAATAACACATATCAGCTTACTTTTGATCCCCTCTTTTGAAATATGAGAACAAATTTAAAAAAGTTGACCCGTTCAAATGTTATAGCGTGAACAACCTTACGGACACACACAGACGGCCAAGCCGAATGGAATATGTACCTGGCGATACATAATAAAATATTGACAGAATATCTGTATCTATATAGCAATCCATGCAACTAAACATAAGTATTTGCCTGTGAATTCATTTCAAGACAGTTTCCACATCATTGATGCATTGCAAAATGAAAATACTGATTCTATACAAACAATTGTTGCAATATGCAATTCCGCATTTCAGATAAACTTCCTCTCTAACTGCTAGCTGATTGCGAAGTATTTGTACTTTCTAATGAACTACTTATTTAGCTGCCTACTAAGTAAACACAAAGTGCAACATAATGTGTATATACTCACAACTGCAATTTTACTACTTTGCTATGCAGCCGTTAATTAAAGGTGCCTTTTCATAAACAGTTCTTAAGGTACTTCACAGCTAAACACATGATATTGGTATTTCTAACTATTATAAACGAAGCATTTAAGACATTTGAGTTGCGAGAAGTCTAATAAAATGCATAAATAACCTCAATTACGAAGTGCAGTAAGTACCACAAATTAAATGGCAAATAAAATGCATTAATACTATGCACTTGAAACATTTTGAATTCGGTACAGATCAAGGGTTAGCTACTTTTTTAGTACACACATAAGTCGTTTTTTCATGTATTACTTATGTACATAGTTACATAGATCAGTTCACTATTACTTATTTTAAAATAGGTAATCGAAATTGTTAGGGACAGCTAATCCTAAATACAGATACGGTATCAATTTAGCAAAATATTTACGTAAGCATAAAACTGTGTAAAATTTTAGTCCATGTGTAATCCACCAGCAGAAAACTAAAGGTTCAATGTGGTATATTTATGTTACATTACATACAGTTCTTTACAACATCTTATTCGTTAGTGTGGCTATTTAACATTTTGGCTTACGGAATGAATCGTATTGCCAGCAATAATTACATGCTGTGATAATAAAATTCTGCACATTTTTTAAAAGCGTTTGCTCATTTTGTATATGTCGGTGTAAGGAAAGGTTGATGGCATAGTATACTGTAAGACGTTCTTATTGCAGTTAGTATAATTTTTGACAACTATTAATTCTGTATTTAGTTGCTAGAAAATATTTGTTCAATATTTGATTGTGTACATGCCAAGCATGATTCTATTAGTTTGTAATTATAGTACAAACTAAGTACAAATCCTGCTTTTAATAATTTTTGCATTTTCATTGAACAAACATTTAGGTATTTAACATTTCAATAAAAACCAAAGCAAAATTATCCGATTTACGTAATATTAGCCGTTTAGCGCTTTGCAAAACACAACGCAATTCCTACACATTGTCAGCAAACAAAGTATAAATGGAAGGCAACAGTGGAATTCCAGTCCCCACCCTATAGGCAAACCGAATCGATTCCTATTCTTAGTACTCGATATTTTCTCCGACTGACTCAACTAAGCAGATTACGTGGTCGTTGTACTGCAACTGCTGCATTTTCTGTCATAGAAGATCAACAATAAATGCAGAGTGCCTGAAGTCTGGCTGAAGAATTGTTGTTTGCTCTTTGTCTGAGTGACGCATTACAGAGTACCCTGAAATAATACAAGCATGACAGAGACATGCAGGTGGATTGGATAGTGAACAAGCAAATACTAACACTAACATCCTTTTGAGATCATACTCCTTTTCTCAACTCGTATATTTTGTGCAATACAATGTGTACAACTACGTCAATACGTGACCGTGTTCGTGATCTGTATTAGGTACAAATAGAACATAACATATCTTGATGTTTATTCCGTATATACTCCTACTAAATGCTTGGGCTAGAGCTAGAATATACTAGTAAGAACTTGTATTTGCATTATCAGAATATAGATCATTAGGAATTTGAATAGCTGTTCTTTCAGGTAAGCAATGCGTAGTTTTATTGTAGAAGAGTGCGGAAAATTCTCATTCAGGTATATATATTACAAATTATAAACAAATATAGTAGATTAAATAGAATTTATGGAATTTTCTTGACTGCAACAGGTGATCATAATGTGTAATGTGTCCATCGTAATTAATACGAATATTTTTTAGTTCTTCTCATGTTTTATATTTTAAGTATGCACCACGTACATGTGTAGCGCATTGTACATTACATACGTTACCTTGGCTTACAGAATCTAGAGTTTAGGTACTTATCAAAATATTCTAGTAAAAATCCATTGTGCATTATGCACCTTGTACATAAAGACAGCATGCCGTGTAGGTACTAATGCAATAGAGAGTTTTGTGCATAAAATTATGCATATCTACATACCTAATAGGATTGCAGATATGAAAGGACACGTTATACAATAATATTTATACCTATTATATGATATATAACGTATACATACATAGTATACCTATAGGTAACAAAAGCTTCTCTCATAATTGATAATCGTACATTATAATTACACTTTGCTTTGTACTGTTCTATTACATTATTTTACATCTACACAATGTTGCTCCCATTTGAAAACAATGACCATTAGCTTTTAGTATGGTTTTAACTAACTACCACATCTTAGCGCCTTGCAAACGTAGCTTCAAGCATGCATCATGCTGGCTTTTAATTTTAACCATTCATAATGTATAGTTAAATGAATAACCTACGTTATAATCTACTACAGATATAATGTGTTTAAGTGCAGTGTGGGTAAGGTACCCAAATTGCCTATTATTATGAGATGCTATCACATAGCAAGCCAAGGAGTACACAATGCATGTATGGTAACTATCTGTATATGTCTGCCGTTTTCCTCACAAATTGTTTTTGCCATACCTGATGCCTACATTTTAATGTTATATAATTGCCCTGACCACTTACAATTGAAATTTTACGTGGGCCCAGTATGTCAAGATAAACAATAACTATTAGGTATCACGGCACATCCAAGAATAGGAAAACTATTTCTGTGTGTGCTAATTCCTAATAGAATTCTAACTACTAAATTACTGTCCAAGGGTTCTAATTTCCCAAATATAAGTTTTATGCTACTTTTACCTATCCTCTTAATATTTATGAAATAACAATAGATGCAAAAATATTAATATTGACACGCTATACTTGCAAAATAATTTTGTTAATATTTTTCCTTTCCTGGTCCACACAAAAAATAAATCTGACTCAAAAGCGACAGAGGGAAAAGAAAATGTATTCCATAGGTATAGTATCAAAAATCAAGTACAACAGTTGTGCGACACATTATTCAAGTAGTATTTTTATCAATTGACACACATCAAGTATAATACATTGCATTGAATCAGTCAAATTAATCAACCAATTACTACTACCTGTAAATAATTTCTGCAGCTTTATTTCTGCAACATGTTCTAGTTCTATGTAGTATCTCAATAGCTACATAAAATATACATAACTAAAGTGACAACCCACGTAAAATGCTATAACGATACTAAAGTTAAAGTTTCTGATTTATAATGACTATGGTAAGAAGATGTTACTTTAAGTCACTTAAGTTTGCATGCAATCGTCAACAATGATAGATCTCCACTTTGCACGACATGTATGCAACTATTGTGTGTGGTACAGGGATTATATTATATTGTCAGATCATTTCACTAGCAAGTAATAATATTAAGTTTGTTGTGCATGTGCAAAAATTATCAGTCACTATAGGATAGAGATGAGAATTTGTGATACAGATAGTTGACGACAAGAGGATGACAACAATGATCATGTCAAGTTCATCCACATCAGGAATCAAGACAGACTTGCATTTATTGTAAGTAAGTTCGTGGCATTCACGATGCATGTACTCTGTATACACGGACACGACATAAAGTAACAGAAAGGAAGAGCCCGTCATTAAATTGCAAACTGAAGCTGCAATTGTTGACTCGCAAGTAAAATATGGAATTGTGGCTTGGGTTGGCAAAAAGCACTCGATGAAAATGCTCGGCAGACCATTAATGACAATGTGCATAGAAAATCCAAGCCACTGACATGACGTGAATAACTTTGATATAATTTTGTTAGCCAGGTTTAACTATTATCTACGCTACACATATATAATTATAGTAAATATGCATATAACATGTGTATTTAGTGCAGTGCTCTTCCTTCCTGTCTCGTTGGCAGATAAGAGGATATTATAGAACACATATTAAAATGCGTAAGTTAAGTGCAAATAGAATATACACTTCTTTGACGACCTGTCAGACGCCGGTTATTAACTGAAGAACTGAAAGTGGAACGCTGATAAAAAATCTCAGATCTATTTCCGTTATACAAAAATCTTATAGAAAGGTTTTGCCGTACATTATGCACAAATACAGGATTTCTATTTCATTTTTCCCATTGAATTCTTCACTGCATTGTGCCTGCATGAATTGTACCTCACTTTTCATTGAATGTCACTTCACAGTCCACATAGTCAATTCAATAAGTACACGTATAATGAAAAGTCAGGTAATCATAATACCATCATCACTTAATGGCCTTATAATTTAGTCTACTTTATTTTTTGCTTGAGTGTGAATAGGAACTTAAGAAGATACGTAAGTAAGTGTTTAGGAATGCAGATTTATCTCATAAATACATCCAAGGAGAATCTTTATGAAGTTTTGCTATTAGCAAAAGATAATAATACTATTGCCTACATACTTGGTATGTGAAAATAGGAATATTTTATTCGAATTCCAGTGTCTTGAATAGGATATATGAATTCTATATTCTTATATATTGTATTTGTGCATTGCAGCATGCAGTATTTTCTATATAAGTAGTAATATAATCATATTATAGTAATTCTGCACTTTGTAAACGTATGAATAGGTAAAAATCTTCCCTATTGCCAGTCATGTGTAAGAAACACGCTAGTTTTGCAAGCAGTACTTCGTACTTCATACATTTACAAGCTAATGAAGGGAATACCTATAAGAAAAAGAAACGAGAAGTTTAATGTTGATGTTGAGTTTATTGGTCAGTAGGGCACCAACAACTGATTGTATGTATAGATGTAGATGTATCATTCAATTCCTCTGCTTCTTATTTTAATAATATAATATACAACTCCCTTTACTGCATACTACCTTCTATGCTTGTATAGTTATTACTACCTTACTGCACCTGCTTGTTGAAATTAAATGAAATACATAGGTGCTAATAATTACCTATTTAACAGCTGCCTTCAAAGAAACTAGATGAGACTGTGTGTACACTGTACACATGTAACAATATGTGCAAATTTTAGCAATGCTTATTTGTATTGGGTTAATACTAATACCTACTTATTTGGACAGGTCTTGTTTTGTGTCTAGTTTACATTTATTTATGTTTATACCTAACCCAAGTAGGAAAGTTAGATATTATTAGTTTCCATATTATTGTTGTTTACCTTGGAATTTGAATGGAATTGGAAATACCTAGCACTAGCAATAAAACCATATGATTCCTGGTAAATAGAGACAAACGCTGCTGATTTAAGATTGGAACGCTGGCTTGGCTCTGTTTAAATTTCTAGGAAGAAGATATCTATGACAAATCTAAACTAAAAAGAGGTAAGCACCTATATTGTAGGTACATAAAAGAGCATGTTACAAAATAATACAAAGATGCGATAAGCAGACAAACGCAGACTTTGAGCCAAAATGATGTAAAAGCAGCTACATATTTTATCTGTGCAAAAAATCCTAATTTATATAAATAAATTACTAATTTATATAGTAGCTACGCAATTTAAGAACGTAATTCGTGATCAAGTGCTTTACAATTTCATTAGCTTATATGTGCAAATTATCCACACGTGTGCAATTCCATCCCATTTATTGTCGCACTCAATTCAGCAAGAAACGGAAATTACGTCTGAGATGCACGAGATTGAGTACAACAGAAAAAATAAAACCAGGATTAATTCTAAACATGAAAACTTTTTCTGGTAGTATTATTTCGCTATTACCATTTTTAATCAAAAGTGGCATAAAACAAGAAAAACTGGATTACACTCAAACTTACATGGAAAATTTTGAAACGACTATACTAAAGGTACATACAGATACCTTGGTGGAAACAAATACTACCTGATGTTACCTACTATAAGTAGGTACATATTTCATCTATTTTATCTTCATCAAGACTTCAGAGAATTAATGTGCAGATGCGATACGGTTCAGGTAATTAAAGCATTTTGGCATGATAATTAAGAAAACTCTTCTTCTGCTCACGCCAGGGAGGAGTTATCTTTATCTCGTTGAGGTAGGTAAAAATAAAATTGACGTAATTAAAGGAACTGAGTCTCAACTAAATCAAATACTTATTGTTAGTTAATCCCACTTCTTGTATTATTGCACATTGTACTTATCTAAATTAGACTACCTAAAACTAAAACTATCCTAACCTTCCCAAACCTGTCTCGCTATCTTAACGCTTGCTTTACTATGATCTATGGTACCCAATTTCATATGTGTCGTAGGCAAAGAATACCATCAGGTTTTCTACTACAGGATGTAATTATTATCTAGTACCTGTTGGTTGAACAGGGCGTAGGCTATCGAGAAATTTAATCATTTTATTCTCAATTTTAATCCAGGTAATTAGAAATATGGGATTTAAGACGCAATTTAAGATAAAATGATCCAGGTGCAAAATATACTTCTTAGTATCTATCTGTAGATTGCAATAAAAACAAGTGTTATTTAAAAATATATAATCGAATAAGCCTTTCTGCCTTGCATGTCTTTTTTCTACGACATATGTGATACAGTGGGCTTTAAAGTTTAGCCTAACCTTATGTACCCGTAGATTCCGTGATCTCTGATCTGCCTTACATTGCATTGGCTGTAGCTCGGATTTAATTATACGTATTATAAGGATATCTATTCTTATGTAGTTTCTAAGTCTATTAGTTGCATGCACATAATACGTTTCAATTGAAGTTAAACAAAGCAGAAATCCGTTTCAATGTCAATGCCAAACAAAGGATTGCTATTACCAGTGATACTCGTGTCTTTGCTTTTAGTTAGCTTAATAAAAATAAAACTCTCAATAAATCTGGTAATAGGTGTCTGTGGTACATGGACTATGGACTAGGACTATGGACAAGGAATGTTTAATGTAGCGGTTAGTGATTATTGTTAATGTTTGCTTTTGTATGATGAGACCCGGACAAGGAAATAGATATTAGATAGCTAGTGAATGCGAACGCGAGCGGCTTACTTATACGGAATGTTATAGTAATGATAATGATAACACTAAGGAAATTAACATTCCATTCCGAATTTAATGGAACTTAGAATAATGTGTTGTATTTCATTCTGTATTGTCTGCACACGCAATTAGATTATATTGCATTAAACTATAACTGTTTCGACGTAGGCAGGATTAGTCATCTATTGTCCTAGTCCACTATGGACTGGATTAGATCCGAATTGTTTTCTGGGACAATGACAATGAAAAAGAGAATCGAACTTGTAAAGTCGCATCAAGACAATAGAAATAAACTTGTTTTCAGTTAGTTTTTGCTAAAACAGTACTAACTTCCATGTTTGTATAGACTAAAGCCGAACAATGCCTCTACACGCAATAATCTCAAAATAGTAAGTACGGGAAGGTATCTGATCAGCATAAAACCATCATTAAAGAAATTCACACAAATCTATCAATCCTAATAATAGTCTGGATAAAAACTTGCCCTACTAGCACCTGCACTCTACACTCAGTAATAAAATAATCACAAAGAAATATTTATTTTATCGTTAGTCGAGTTAATATTTAATGTTAATTTCCAATTACTCTGATTTTATGTATACAGAATCGTACATACCAATACCAATGCGTCTTCATGCAAAATATTCTGGTATTTTTGCAGAAGAAAGTACCCGAAGTCTGGAGTCAGGACTATTCACTGTAATTTGTATCTTGTTGCAATTAACACATAATTAAGATTATGATGATGAATTCATTCGATGTAAGGATGATACCATAACTAAGTAGTTTCAAAAAATGGTAATTTTTCACTTGTAGCATTTCTCGAGTTGGATAAGGTACCAATGGTAAGTAAGTGAAGTAAAATAAGGTAGAAATTGCAAAGTCATGCTGTATTTGCTCCGTGGGAATACGTAAATGTTTCCTGGAATTCCATAAGCTGGAATAAAGCATCATATATATTCTCGATCAAAGAATTCACTGAATCATTCCATAGCTTCTACTTTTATATAAGTCAATAGTAGTTACTTATATTGAACTGGAAAATCCCAAACCATTTATGCACACCTATTACATAATATGTATCAATGATACACTTAAGCTTAAGCTGACCACGATTCCACGATTATTTATGCTGTTCGTAAAATAAAAATTGACAAAGACAAATCATTTTATCTCGCAGATGCAAACGTAGTAAAGATGTAAAACAAGAATAAAAATTCTCAGAATTGGGACAGATAACTTTCATTAGTGTCCGTATGCAAGAGGGATAAAGAATATGTAAGACATAAGTTTGCTTTTATGTAAGTAATAAAGAGACTAAAGAATAAGGTACCTTTTCAATAGATGGAGGACGAACTTCGCATATCCGAAAAGTGGGGAAATCTTGATTTTTATGATTTGTAAACGTTCCTGTGTTGTGAGCATGATGACCATGACCATGAGCATGTCCAAGGTTAAATGTACTATATTGATGATAAGTAGCATGATGGAGAGTGTGACTATTGGATCCTGATCCGGTGCCGCCTGGTCCACTTGGTAGCAATCTGACATCAGGTCGCCCAAAATGACTGTAAGGATTCCTAAATAAACTCGTTCTACTTCTGCTTCTTTCTTCCACAAGAGCCAAGGACTCGTCAAGTGCCAAAGTATGGAGTTGCCTACTGAGTTCCTCCTCGAATTTAGGGATGCTCACACTGAAACGGGAGCAAATTCATTGAGTTTTACAAAACTTGAGTAATTTTATCCCACCCACATGGTTAACTTTGTAAAGAAAAGTAATAAAGTAAGAACGCTACATATATTTTATTGCTTCGCATGGAAAAATTCTAAAATTCTTTTTTCTTTCTTCTTTTGGCCTACGAAAGCATGAAACTTGAAACTTAGATCCTGCATCTGTGAATGCAAAGTATATATAAAACCTGATAAACCAAGCCAAAGCCTATAAACAATACAATCTACTAAGTATTTATATAGAGAAAGGATCTTGACAGTTTGTCATCAAAACTTTAAGCCTCTCAAAGATAAATGGGGGGATGACTCAGCTTTATCCTTTCTTAAGACAAGGCGAACGCAGCAGTTTATTCTTTAAACTAGAGAAGTGCTAACAACACTACTACTTACTACAGGCCTGACTATTTTTCCACTTTTAATAAAATTGAAAACCTTGGCTTTGGCTTTATTTCAAAAATTTCTTTAAGGTCAGAGTCAGAGGTCTGTATGTTAAGAAGGATTTTACTTGACTTTCTTCTTTGCCCAATTTATCATATTAACTATTTTCTCTTCTATTGTCCTTAAAACATTTTTCAACTGATGTCCTTGTTAAAATGACTTTTCCAGTCATAAAAGAAATTTAGGGTTAGGAGATGAAGCCTCACTTTACAAATGGAGACCTATTGTTTTTTTAAGTAAAACCATTTCTTACCCAGCAGATTGATATTCTTCTACGTAGGCATCGAACACATAGCGAGCTCCCCGATGAATTGCCCAGATGAAAGCCAAATTCCGAATCGCTTCTTTGTACGCTTGAGGATTTTGCCCAGTTTCCATCAATGTCTTCAGTACAGACGCTGTTCGGTAGGACATTCGCAAAAATTGAGATTTGTGGATTGGGTAACAGTCTGGCATTCTGGAAATTAGCATTAAAGTGTCATTATTAGTTATTATTATCATTAATTTATCATAATTACACTCGAAAAGTCTAGAATGTGAACATTAACGTCAAAAAACTATGGTCGTGACATGTGACTTGCAATTCTGTTCCTAGTTTGCGACTTTACAGATGTACGTCTGTTTAGTATTGTTCCTAATCCTAATTCAACGTAATTTGCTAGCCTATCCTACATGACAATAGTATCGTACCACCCTACAAAAAACAATAAGCGGAAGGATGTGTCTATCACTAATACAATAACCCATATTATCTCCTGAATGTATGTAATGTCCTCTAATGTACATAAAATACTGCATTTAATAATGTAATTACAATTAGGTACCTGCCATTAGCTAATGTAATATTTAGTTGGTACATAATAGGCAGAAATATTTACCTGCGTCAGTAGAGGTTACTATTTTTTTACAATTAATTAACAACAAAAAATGTTGCAGAATTTTGGTTAAAAATGTCCCTAAATCTATTTCGCAGTTTGAGTAACATTTTGCCTCTAAAATTAAACGTTTGATTACTTACTTATGTTGTTAAGCAAGGAATGACAAGTGCCTTCGTGTTTTAATAAAAATTAAGTCATTGTCAAGTAGCATTTGCTTTGCATCAACATCATATTAGTTACGATCGCATGTTCTCGTAAGTGCTATGCTTGTCTCCAGAAGAATTTTGTTGACTTAATCTTTTAATAAGACATTTAAATGCAATGCACTGCCATTTCTTCCTACAATAGCTAAAGGAACCCATGAGAATAGCGTTCTTAAATTTCTATTTATTAGGTAAGTATTACTAGGACATAATAATTGTTATAGTTTTTCGTGAATATTGTTATGTAAGTACATATACTTTAATATATACCAGCATGTGTGCTATCACGGAGGCATGATTATTTACCATGAGTTGACACTTTTCACCTGTCAGCTAATGAAAGCAAAAGTTATCTTTTTGACATGCTCACGCTACTGTTGGCTACAAACTGTCCATCATGGAATTTAACAATGGATTATGTTTTCATGAACGAACTATTAACATCTGGTATTGTACACGGAAACTATTATGCTCCACAATACTATAGGAAAAACTAACAGGAATACGTAAGTATGCAATATGCATTATATTGCAATATAATCATGAAATGAGAATTGCAAACTTTATTGTTATCCTATAATAATAATTACAATAATCAGCCCTATATATACGAGTAGTACTAGTTTAAAACTCATAATTAATAGTATAAATATATTACATAATAAGGTAAGCTCAATGTGTATTACATAAACATAAACACATAACAAATTAATTATCGTGAAGCCTAACAATCATAAAGGTAAAATAGCGACTTGTGTGACCCCTTGTCACATATTAAGTAACAATCAGCAAATGAAAAGCAAATAATTACTGACATAATCATAATTGAGGATAACTAATAGTAAATATTAATTATTTTTCCTGAATTAAATGTAATTAACATCCTTGCAAGCAATTCCTATTATAATCTACATGCATTTATAGCTTCCTTAATTGTGTTTGCTTTACTAAAATAACTATCTACTGTACAATAGTTCCACGAGCACATTGCGCGTTCTGTCCATAGGCGTTTACCTATAATAATAAATACTATAGCTATGTAATGCTTCATGTAGCACCTTGTGAGTTTTAATTATCTACAATTTGTACTACCTACCTAGTAAAGGATCTAGTTTTAGAATAAAAATTTATCTGGAAACATGATTTATTGAGAAACTAGTTCTTATTTCTTATAGCCCACTAAAAAGAGTTTCCTGCCAACTAAGTTACAACCTACAGTTGC